>JAQIXR010000289.1:0-34911 GCA_034700825.1 Quadroppia sp. Gr-Ori-00064 | reverse complement strand
AGTGAAGACGTCTCAGATCTGATGGCAGAGCTCGTGGTTCGAGTCCAAGACTGCTATCACTACCGGAGCTCTCGTTGGAAGGGAATAAGAGGCGCCTCAAATGGAATGGAAGTCCTCGTGGATCAAGACCTAGACTACTGCTGGTGTCGGTGCTCTCGTCTGATGGTCTACTAATAGTGGTCACCCTTTGGTCACTAACGTTCCTAACGGTGCTATCGATGGGTGGACTTCGATGGCGAGGAATGCGTCGAAGATTTGATGGAAGGACACGTTCTTCAGGACCGGGACTACAACTAATGTCCCGCAACGGCCTCTTCCGTGTCTTACGTTTGGTTCTTGGCTTTCGATCAACAGAATTCATTGATTCTTCGTCTCGACTCAAAGTCATGGTTGGGTTGAATGAATGGTTTGGTTATAAGAAGATTCTCTACGTTCGACTCGAAGTCAGGAATTGTTTGGGATATGTTTGAAGTGGTTTGGAATCGCTTTTGAAGGCTTTTGAAGAAGGTTTGGAAGAGCTGTTAAAAAGACGACTTTAAGGACCCGTGAATTCGTGGTCAAAGAAAATATTTTTTTTTTATTGTTTTAAAAGTTTAAAAATTTTTTGTAAAAATTGTAAAAATTTTTGATTTTTTTTTTGCAAAAATATTTCATTTTATTATTGCTTTCAAATAAGAATAACTTTATTTGCATTCAATTCAATGAATGACTGAACCATCGATTGGTTCCAAATATTATTTTCGCATTTATTAAGTATTTCATAAAAATATTTAATCCATGGAATGGTTGAAAGACGTCTTCTTTGACTGTCTTCTAAATGACACAAAATATGAAAAACTTTTATTAAATATTTAACATTCAATTTGAATACAACGCTTGCATTCAATGCCTCTTCACTGCACAGCAATCGAGTGTCACAGAGAAGTGCTTGCAGGACAGGTAGCTTTTCATCGTCTCACGACTGACGAGTGAGTGACGAGGGTCTCTTCAAGAGAATTACTATTAATGAAAGTCCATTTCAGTGACAAATCTGAAGAATGTCTTTGTATTGGTTTGTCTGAATCGGTTCCAACAGGTCGTCACTATTCATACATTTCAGACGGTGTCCGAAAACAGTAAAGTAAGCAATGGTTTGAGATTTACATGAAGTGAACACTCAATGATTTCATCCATAGATCACATGGTTGTCCAAATTGAGAGATACGGCCGACAAGTGGAAGAGAACTCTTCAGAACACGGTTTTCCGGAACCAACAGCGCCTCAGCAGTGGTAGTGTTTCGACGGCCGCCAGTTTTAAAGACAACTCGAGCACAACTCATACCAAACCACTTGAGAAGATGTAAGTCTTCGCTCATTGTCTCAAATGGACTCAAATTATGTGGAAAATATTTAAATAAAACAAAGAAATGATTTTTTATAGCAAAAATCAAAGAATATTCTGCAGTATTGTGCAACACAATGACGTCAGTGAGACTGATCTTGGTGATAGTGATGGTGAGTTGAATTGAGAAAATGTCATTTACTGACAATGAGAGGGAAGTCATGTTTTCATTTACATTAGTTATCATTTATTTGACTCAAAACATAACAAAATATATATATTGTTTGAATTCATGAATTCATTACAACTATTGCCGAAAACTTTGAGTAAATATAGGGAACGAGTGCTCAATGAATGACTAAAATATAATTCTTTGTATAACTCATAGATAGACTAATCGATAGTTTGTTTGACTAAAAATCAATTGATTTCAATAAAATCATTATTTTGTGAACTCATCGAAGGTTTACTCAAATCACTGATCGTCTGCTTCTCTGCCATATGTTTGGAGCCATTCCTCTGAGTCAAACAACTCTGCGATTTCTGGCTCTTCTGTGCCTTCGAGTTGTCGTTGACATCAAAACAGTCGACATTTGTCTTGTTTTTAATCATTCCTGTCTTCGTATTGAGTGTTACCGTCGATGACGACTTCTGATTGGAAGTGGAGGCGAAGTCAATTGATCCGGGAATAGTGATGGCAGTCATTCCGTTGGTGAGACGCACCGGCACTTTCTTAAAGCGCTGTTCGTTTTGTAAAGGAAAACACAATTAAAATTAAAGACAATATGATTGAAAGCAAACAGTTTTGGCATTACCTCCGGATTGGCTGTAATTGAGGCCACGATTTTAGTGAGGTCTTCGTTGGCCAAAGGGGTCTCAGATGTGATGATAACGCTTTTGTTGCCATAAGAATGAGGACTATAAATGCCGGCAGTCTTGGGCTGACTCTGGGATTTCACTGCACCTACAGGTGTGGAACTGGTGGGCAGACTGTGAGCTGAGGGGCGACAAAGAGATGTTATTTCCGAAAATGTCATTCCTATTGACATATGAATACCTTTTCTCTTATTCGGCGATAACTTTAATTTCGAATACGATTTGAGGGGAGACTTGTTTTTCGGTGTCGAACGAGCCTTATTCGAAGCGATCAGTGATGAGGAATAACTTGCCATCGATTTGGACATTGACTTAATTCGGGAAATGTTAGGAATATTAATGACAGGACCCGTCACTGATGTGCTCGAGTGAAGAACTGGTGGCAAACAAACGGAAAAAAAGAGTTAAGAAAACAATTCAAACGTTTTCTTCATTCAAACCTTCTTTCGATGGCATTATGAACGGCTTGAGAACTGTTGGTCTTGTGGTAAGAATGGGAGGCTTTAAAAGAGAACACTCTTTTGAATTGAGTTTAGAGACGACAGAAATGTCTTTTACGGTCTTCTGGTGTAAGTCAGGTGTCATTAGCTTCGGATATGAGTCATAACTGTTGGCCAACAAAACCTTCTGAGACTTGAAGTGAGAACTGATTTGTGGCGAAAGTTTCGGTAAAATATATCTCTCGTTAGAAGACTTTTGGGACTTTAGGGGCATTTTGAACGATTGGACAGATTTGTGGACAGTGTTTGGTATTGATATTCGTTGAGAACTGTTTACCAAACACTTGTTGGCCAAGGGATTGGCCGGCCGTTTGACCACCTGATGAGAGCCTTTAGGAAAATGAAAAACAATGTCAAACAAAATGTTTGAAAACCCATTCAAAAGTCGATTACGTTTTTCCTGCAATTCCTTTCTCTTCGCCTCTAAGGCTTCGCCCACTTTATAGCAAATGCTATCTTTGTAGGCATTCATCACGTCTTTGACCACTTTCTGCGCTTCCGGTTTCATATCTAAACAAAACAAACGTCGATTAAAATCGTATGAAAGAACTGACAGCGAATGACATACTCTTATTGGACACTTTGAGACACAGTATGAGTTTGTTGTTCCACATCGACAGCAATCTCTTGATGTAACTCAACTGCTGTTCCCTTTTGTTCAACTTTTTGATCGTTTCGATCGCTTCGTTCAATGTCTCCAATTTGTTGAGTTTACCGTTTTTGCCGATCATCGAAGGCCTGTCCTGTGTCATAGTGGACGACAATTGCAGGAACAGTTGGTTCACAACAGCCCTCTGCGAAGCACTGGCCGCTGCCTTCGCAGACAGCGATAGTACTCTTTTATCGCCCATTGTTTGCGACATCGAATACAGTGAAGTAAAAGACTTTTCGAGTTTCGATTCGTTCTTGTGTTTCTTCATCTGATTCTTTCGGTCTCTAATTAACTGCATTTGTTTCAGTCTTTGGTGAGGAATCTTCAGCGGATAGTCTATTGGAACCGTTGGAATGTTCAGTGCTTTTTCTTTAGGTTTCTTTTGAATCAAAGACATTTCATTGCTTTGGAAGCCATGGGTCGTATCAATCGATGGCACCGTTTGTTTGCGTTGCTTTTGAAGTAATTCTTGTAATCGTTTTTGTTCTTCGATTAGACGTCTTTTGCCTGTCTTTCCCTTCGAGTCGTAGTCAGGAATAATCCATTTATTGCCCATTAAAAGACTGCTTTCGTGGAATCGAGTGGGAAGTCGTATTTGGCGCTTGGATCTGTTCCCCATTGCAATCATCTTCGCCAGGTCTGCATCCCTGTCCTTTCGGTATCGACCGGTGATCTTCGACTCTTTCAATGGAGACAACTTCGGCGGAGGAGGTTTGGGTTTGGGTGTGGGCGCCAAACCCACGGCCAGTAACACATTATCGGAGCTATCGTTGGAATTCTCTGTGAAAGACATCGAGGGCTCATTGCACTGGAGGGCACCCAATGAGAACCGGGCGTAATGGTCATCCATTATCATCGCCAGGACTGTCGGCCTCTTCGACAGCTGTATCTCATTATAGGTCTGAGCGATGTATTCATTGTATAACTGGATGAGGAAGTCGTCACTCAGGGGTAGGTCTGGCCAAAGAGTCTCCCGAATGACGGGATATTGAGGTAAAAGAAGCTCTAGATTTGAGACCTCTTTGTCTTCGAGTGAACCAAACGATTGTGAACTGAAAGTCGTTTTAAGATTCAGTCTATTCTTGAGTTCTTTCGCTCGACTGAAAGATGACTTCTTCTTGAAGGGGGAGGGCGTGGGTGGGGGTGGCATCGACTTGGCGTTGAAGTCAGGCATTTTGAGGACAGTTGCCGAATAGATGGGCCAGTCGTCTGGCGGGGGCGCGAAGTCAGGGTTCAGGTAATTGAGTCTCAGATCTGATTTGGACTTCAGGTAATCGTCGAGTAAATCACTAACGAATGCAGACTTAGTTCCAGACACTGATGTCTGAGCCATAGAGTGGTCGCCAATGAGGCCATTGGACGACACCATCGATGGCTTACACAAACTCATCGGTCGTTTCATATGTCTGTCGCCACCGGAAGAGAACAACTTCTCTCTCCAGCCCTTGATTTTCGTGATGTCTTTGGTCTTCGTCGGGAATATCACTTTTCCCGACTTCAATGACCTGATTCGGTAGGTCTTAGGCGTCGAAGACCTCACTCTTTGCTCATCTTCGAGGTCTTCAAACTTCGTGAACACGTTTATCGACTCTTCGCTGTCGAAGGACTGGAAGACAATTCCGTCGATTTCATCCACTTCTGGCTCTGGCTTTTGGACACCAATCAAGTCATTGAAGACAGTCTTACCACCACTACTGTTGGCCACGACATCCATTGTCTGCACACGTTTTGGGCTTTATTTACAGTTCTTTACAAAAAATATTTATTGAGTCCTTGTTTTGGACGAATCCAAACACATTAATAACGTCTTCGCTTTTAATGTCATTTCGCTATATTTGTGCAAAAATTCGCTTCACTTTCACTGCTCTTCACATATAACGTACTTTCACTGTTTGTCTCGTATTGAGTGTTCACGCGTTTCACACAACACTTGAATACACTTTCACGACATCAATGTCTCGAAAACTTTCTCTCAAACACTGTTTTCTAATATATTTTGTTTAAAAATCTTTTGATTCACTTTTAATCGACGCCGAAACGAGACTTCCTTTACATCATTTTGTTCGCCATTTTTTCAACGCATAGAACGCAATGACGCTATCTATAGGTCTGTACGTTATTTATGGACACAATTGTATAGCTATTGAACGACTGTAGAGAATGGAGTTTTTAGTGCTGGCCTTAAGTGTGTCTATCGCTCGAGTGCTTAGAGTTTGCAAACATTTGTTGCTATCAATACATAACGTATGTCTCAAACCATGGCATCGATTGGGACTCAAATGAAGACATTTGTATTAATTGAGACAAATGTGAGTCGTTTTGAGGACACGATTGAGACCATAGACCGAAAGGAATGCCTTCACAGCCATTGGAGTGACTCAATGGCCAGACATGGGCCGAAAGGAGGCACAGGCGTTGTGGCACGTGGTGTGTGTGAGGCCAGATCTGCAGCACAGTATGTTTGCACCAGTGCTAAGGGCTGTAGAGTCACGACTCCACTACGTCTTAGTCTCCCTATTATAACAGCACTAACTATAGTCCAACGCTATATAGACTGCTCTACAGTCAGTCTGTGAGTCAACACTGTATTGAACTTTGCTATAAGTTTTTGCTGCTTATAATATACGTCTCACTCTATGGGCGGAAAGAAATGCTTTGAAATGCTTTGTATTTAATTGTTATTATTGTTTTGGCTTTAGTTTTGTCATTGGTTTTAACATTGGTTTTAGTCTTAATTTTATATGATTTTTAGTTACCATTGAATGAAAACAATGGGTTTATTGCCTCTTGAGTTCACGGACGGACTGACGGACTCGCCGTACTTCAGGGAGAAGTTGCAATCGCATGAACGAGAGTTGGACAGAATGAACCAGGCCATTAAGAACATGATCAAAGAGGTCAAAGACCTGTTGACCGCCGCCAGAAGTGAGCACCCAATGAGACACGACTGGCCAACACGTGTCACCACTCATGACACTCATGTCTTGTTGTCTATCCCTCTCCACAGCCCTATCCCGAGCCCAGCGCTCAGTGGCGGACACGTTGTCTAACTTCTCCTTCGAGTGCATCGGTAGCTCTCAGACCGACGATGAGATCGTCATCGGTATTGACAATGAGTGATAACTCTGTTGACAATTGTCTTATGTTTGCCATTGATTGCCATTTCATGTAAAGCCGGTTCACTCAAAGAGTTCGGACGCCTGTTGTCGACCATCGAAGACGAAAGGGATCGCATGGTATGTCCTGTGAGACCCATTGGGTGCCACAACTGTTGACAACTGTCCCCTCTTATAGCTAGAGAGAGCCAACGCCACGTTCATCGAACCCATCGAGAAGTTCAGACGAGAACAGATCAGTGGCTCTAAGGTTACCATTGAGTTGATCCGCGTCTCGAAGACATTGCTATATATTTGTTATCCATTGACAGGAAGTGAGAAAAAAGTTCGACAAAGAGACGACTCGTTTCTGCCAGAGCCTCGAAAGACATCTGAATCTGTCGACGAAGAAGAGTGAGAACCACTTGCAAGAGGTATGGCTCGAGTGGGTGTCATTCCCTCATCTGTTCCATAGGATCTGTTTTAGATTTATTGTCATTTAAGTGAAATATAAAGAAATGCCAAAAAATCAATACTTTCAGCGATTCTGCGCTCATATCATATCTATTAGGCATACAATTATGGGATCATATTTTCGATCAATAAATGACTGTTTGAGTCAATCGTATTCATTGTGAGCACAAAACAACTCATATTTTGTGTTCACTTTTGAAAATATTTTAACGAAAAACACTTCATTCAAAACCGTTATTATTATTATAATTGGTTTATAATATAAAAACTTTACTTTAAATTGGATTTTCATAAATGTTTTTCCGATCTTTGCTTCAGAAGAAGTGTCTTAACTCTGGTCTCATGTCTGACATCAGTTCGCTTTTGGCGTAAAAATTCTTTTTCTTATATTATATTCATTTCATTCATGTCTTGTTTTCTGTGAATTAAGTTTTATTTGACATTATTTTTACGTTCATTTCATAACATTGTATTGAATTTGAGTTTGTTTTGAGTTGTTTTGATGTCTGAGTCAATGATAAGGAATGTCTCACTAATGACTGTCTGTGTGCCTGTCTTGGGACGGGTGGTTTAGGCTGATGCCACACTAGAGATGGAACAGAGGCACTTCTTCCAGGCGTCCGCGGAATACGTACTTAAACTACAAGAAGTGAACGAAAGAAAAAAGTTTGAATTCGTCGAAACGGTACTCAAATGCCATTAATTGTCTGTTGTTTTGATTCAAAGACATCACTCATTCAATGAACAGGTGCTCAGTTTTATGTATGGTTGGCTCACATTCTATCACCAGGGTATGTGCCAGCTGTTTCTATTGATGACCATATGATGTCTAAACCTACCGGTGCTATAGGTCACGAAGTCGCCAAAGAGTTCAAATCAATTATAACTGATCTTCAGATACGTTTGCAAAGAGTAAGCGATGTTTTTGTCTGTGTTTTACAATGTATTCATTGATTGTGGTATTGATTGATAACGAAAACCATTGCCATTGCCTTCAGACTCGTGTCAACTACGAGACGACACAGAATGAGACGGAATCTCTTATGAACAAAATGCTTGAAGTGAGGAAAAACGTATGTATTCTTCAATTCATTATATTTTTTGCAAACTTTTAATCGATTTTTTTGTTGAGTAAAAGTTTTCTCTTTTTTTTATTGTTTTTTATATGATTTTTGATTCATTAATGACTTTAATATTCATTATTGACATTCAATGTAATGTTTTATGTATTAATCGATTGAACACTTGAACAGAAACTTCAAGATTCTGGTTCACTGAACAAGATGTACACACGACAGGGTTATTTATTTTTGATGGAAAAGAGTAAGCGATTCATATGTTTTTGAAACTTTTTTTGTTTGTTTTTTTGCATTCATTTTTATAGTGTTTTTAAAAACAGTTTTCATTCAAAACTCTCGAATGAATTCTTGTGTTTAATTACATGAAAATTATTTGTAAATATTTCGTGACTTAAACATGAATTGAACGCACAATTTGTGTCGTAAAGTGATTTTGTTGTATATGTTTTTAAGTGTTTATCACAAAAAGATTTTCATAAAAATTTCTTTTTTTATAAAAAGATTTGTTTATTTGATTTGAAGTTATATTTATATGTATTTCCCGCACCTATAGAGGCGTTCGGCACGTCGTGGGCCAAACACTTCTGCCAATACGACAAAGAGAATAAACGGTTTACAATGATTCAGTACAACCAGACCATTGGCAAAATAGTATGCCTTTCCCTTCCATCTCTTTCACACATGTCTTCTCATAATTCAATCTAAAGTTGTTTTCTCTCTGTTTTGTTGTTTGAAAACAGATCTCAACCGAAGAAATAACACTTAAAGAATGCATTCGACGGATGTCTGACTCTATTGACAAACGATTTTGTTTTGATATAATCCCAGTCGAAAAGCCCAACTGTTTGTACACATTTCAGGCCCTCTCCGAAGAGGACCGTAAGCTTTGGTTGGATGCTATGGATGGCAAAGAACCGGCTCAGTTAACGCCAAACCTTGCCATCAATTCTGTCAATCCTTTACCTCAAAGACAAGAGGAATGTCTTTTAGATGACTTAGGCTTTTGTTTTGTCCGAAAGTCTATAAATGTGATCGAGAAAAGAGGTCTCGAAGACCAGGGTCTGTATCGGGTTGTAGGCGTGGCCTCCAAAGTGAACCGTATGATACAGTTATGTCTCGACAGAAGAAAACTGAACGACATTAACAATATGTATGACTTCGATACAGACGAGTGGGAAACGAAGACAATAACCAGTGCTTTAAAGAACTATTTTCGTAATCTACCGGAGCCTGTGATGACGTTCCGATTGCATATCGCATTCATTGCCGCCGCCAGTAATTGAGTGCTTCGGCTGTTTTCACATGAATTCAATTGATTTGTTTGCTTTTGATCCGCAGAACACGAAAACAAAGTGCAAAGAGTGGAAGCGGTTCATTGTTTAGTACACAAACTACCTGTGCTCAACTTCGACATGCTTGAGATTCTGGTCAAACACCTGTGCAAGTGAGTGGTGAACAATAGGGTGGAACCGTTAGAGACATTGAAATGATATATTGAATGCCATTTTCAGAGTTGCCAATCATTGTGACAAAAATTTGATGACTGTTTCAAATTTGGGCGTTTGTTTCGGTCCTACTCTTCTGAGACCCGAAGAGGAAACGGTTGCGGCCATTATGGACATAAAGTTTGGTAATGTTGTCGTTGAGATTCTCATTGAAAACTGTGATAAGGTTTGCATTGAATTGTTCTTTGATTGCATTTATGATTTATTTCTATTGATTTGTCGACAGATATTCGGATCAAAGCCTGAGAACGGCTTCCAAAGCCAACCCCGAGGCTCGCCTTCCGGTGCAATCACTGCAATCAATGCAAGTCCATATCAAACACATATGAGTCAAAACAATGCTGTTATCTATGGAAGACTTCCTTTGCATTTCGACAACAATTCGACATACGCTCAGATCAGAGCACCGACCCGTAGCTCAAGTCAGGACCAGTTGGTCGGCATGAATAATATGACGCTTCCATTGTCTCAGAACCAATTCAGAAGACCTCTCTATCAACACAGTCTGTCACACACGCACCCAATGACGTCGACATTCCCTCCGCCGCCCAACACCTTATCCTATGCTCAATCCATTCAAAGCATTCCTCAACATTACATCCAATTCCCCAATGGTGTCCAACAGCCTCTCCAACGCGCTGTCCGTCCCATCGCTATATATAACCAATGGAGTGGACCACAGAATGTGGTTCATCCACAACAACTCCCGTCCCAACCAATCCATCCACAAATGTTAGACAATCATAAGGAGAAGTCGCCGACGGCTAGCACTAGTAGTGGGGATTCGGTGCTCAATAGTTACTCGCAGTCATCGCAACTGCCGGACAGTAGTGCCAACACTACCCCTCAGACCAACTCATACCCAAACAACAAGAGTTACTACAACTACAGACCACAACTCATGAGCGCCGCCACTTCTGTCCAGAATATTCCCATTAACTTCCGTAAGGTTCGCACCCGTTATGCCTGTGTCGGCGAAAACGAGTCGGAGCTCTCATTCGAGCCCAATATGATTATCACAAACGGTTTGTTGTCTTTGAAATGAGTTGTCAATTGAAAAACTAACCCTTAATTGTTTTGCCCCTTATATGACCAGTGCGTCAGTCACGAGAACCCGGTTGGCTCGAGGGGTGTCTCAACGGCAAGACTGGACTCATTCCAGAGAATTACGTGGAATATATTGATTGATAATAACTATATATAAGCAAAAAAATGTTTAATTATTCGTTAATTTGTTTTATTTTATTTGTCTATAATTTATGACTTAAATAGAGTGCCATTTATTTTATATTACCTACTCTTCAATCAAATATATTTAATTACAAAACAAATGCGAAAATAGTTTTCAATGTCATTTGATGTCAATATTGAGATATATGTCAAACAAATTCAAATTCATATAACAAATGAATATTAAATTATATTTATTTTAATTATGCCTTCGTTTGTGTCTTTCGTGTCTTCGCCAAACCCTTGGCCTAACCCCAGGTGACTGTCCAATGGGTCACGTAATTGATGTCTCGTTGAATACCTGCGAAAAAAGTTTTTTGAATCAGAAATATTCGATACAATCGATTGGTTGACACAATCGATGTGTTCGTGAAGTTGTGTTCAATACAAACACAACACTTGGGTTAGAGTTGTGTTGGACTCGTGTTAGACGTTATCACACGTTAGACACATTGCAGACCAATGGACACCAGAGACGAGGACACAATCGCTCTCAAGCAAAGAATACGTGAACTGATCCGTGAAAACAGCGAAATGAAGGAATTGATCCTATTTTTGGACGACGAGCGAAACTATGCCAAAGAGTTCGTCAATGAGTTCAATAACAAACAAATGAAGTCTTGGCACTCGATGAAGGTTAAGCTCAATGTGCTCGAGCACAAACAGTTCGAACTGATCAAGGAGAATTACTCACTCAAACAGGTATGTGGGCAAAGGGAGGTGTGGCTCCGGGTGGTAATCATTGAGTGAAAAACACCCTTAAATGTGGTGACATATTATGCACACTTTGACCACTGTTTTGAACCACTCAATAGTTATGTGTATTATTGGACACAAACCACAATCATGTGAACCGATCGACGCCCACAATGTTGTCGGCCAACTGTCCTCCGGGTCGTCCCTCCACCACATCCTTCTGTCAGTACATATCGTATTTGGAGAACGAGTTGAGAGCCAGAGGTGTGGACATCACTCGACCCAAGTATGTGTCGGACGCGCTTCGGGTGAACGCGATTCGGGAGTCGATGACCGATTCCGGAGACGAGAAGTCAATCATTGATTCGTTGAGCGAAACAGCGATTAAGACATTGATGAACAGATAACAAGAATTACAAAACTTATTATTAATTATTTAAATGTTTTAAACAAAAAGTGGACAAAAGTTTTCAAGTCTTATGGGACGAGTGGTCAGTATTTGTTCAATTAGGGGTCAGGTGTTTGTTTGAGTCGGCAACTGATAGGTAAAGGCGTTTTCATTCATACTTAACAGTATTTTTATACTTAAATACCATTCCATTCATTCATTCAATGAATTTTCATTATTTTCATTCATTAATGATTTTTATTATAAAAATATTTTTATATTTTATTACAATTTATTGAAATTTAATGTATTTTTGAATTATTTTTTGTTAACATTTGTTTTGTTAAAATCTTTGTGTCAAACAATAAATGTTTTTAAGCTATACTTAAAATACCAATAAATGAATTGGTCTTCAGATCTTGAGATCAGTTTGTGATGTGTTGGCACACAATATATGAGACGCAAAGCTATGAATAGATTTCATATTTGATGTGTTTTTTTGTTTCATTGCAAACACATTACAAACTTTGATGTGTTTTTGGTTTGCAATTCATTAACTGATAATTAAATGATTAATTAATTAATAAATTATGTAATGATTATGAGATGAGATGTCTGTGCTCTGCACCCATACGTATAGGTTCTATGGTGTAATGGTCAGCACTCTGGACTTTGAATCCAGCGATCCGAGTTCGAGTCTCGGTAGAACCTTGCTCAGTGCATGTTTTTCGACATTGCCCCTGTGACAGGGGTTGGGCCAAAATCAAGAATACATTGAAATAATTATCAAAAGGTTATATATTTTTTCATCAATTTTGACACATATTATGAATATATTTTGCCTTCAATTCAATGTATTTTTAAACACTGATTAGTCAGCGATCGGTCGGTTTGTGTCGACTTTGTATTTATAGCTCAGTTTTGATATTGAATTCTTGTATAACAACTCAAATGTTGTTAAGAAAAATGTCAAAAAATAAAGTTATTTTATATATAATATTTTTCTTCATTGAATTAACGCCAAATAATTTGAATATAGGTTTCAAACATACGGTGCGAACACATGTATTGGCGTAAGAATTGTTGGTTAAAACAGAATTAGGAACTAATTTATAGACAGACTATTCATTGAACACAACAGACGACAGTTTTTGGCTCAGAATCACATTTTTTTATTATTATGACGTGAACTGAATTCCTATTCTTAACACTGAATTTGATGAACGGATTCTCTTCTATCATATCATATAAAAAGTTTGACTCTTTTTAATGAAACAATAATTCACTTATTCTTCACATATGTATCGAAAACTTACTTTGAATAATGATTTTTTTGGTCATCTTTTTTTGAAATAAATATCCATTGCTTTCAAACATTAAAATCGATTTCGTTTTTAATGTAAACTTCAATATATTTAATGAAAAACTTTAACAACGAATTCATTCTTTACTGAAAGGATGTCTAAAAAGTCTGCGAATAATGTCTTAATTAATTACAAACCCTTAAGACAATTGAAACCAGAATTCGTCAAAACTATTAAAATTGTCAGCGTTTTTGGCAGATATGGAACCGATGTATTGATTGTGACCAAAGATGATAACGTGTTTGCGTTCGGCGAGAATATGAACGGATGTCTGGGTTTGGGTACGAATAAGCCTGTGCTAAAGCCTACAATTGTTCCCGAATTGTGTAATAAAAAAGTGGTTAAGTTTGCATTTGGTTTGAGTCATGTCTTGGTTTTGACCAAATTTGGACAGGTATTCACGTTTGGATACAATGAATTCGGACAACTGGCCAACAGGACAGCAGTGGACTGTTATGTTCCGAAGCGTATTATAATCAATGAGTTGTTGAGACATTTTATCGATGATATCAGTTGTGGTGCCTTTCACTCATTGGCACTGACGAGGACTGGCCTCGTATACGCCTGGGGTATGTCTGCGCTCATCCTTTTTATTCAACTCTTCAAACATTAATTTCAAATAATTTTAATCTCATTTCAATCAATGAAAAGGTTTCAACTTTTGGGGCCAAATCGGAAACGGAAACAACACAAACCAATTAATACCAATTCAGGTGAAAGTCTTGAAACGGGAACAGATTGTAGGCATCAGTTGTGGTCATCACCAGTCGCTGGCATTGACGAAGACAGGCGTTGTCTATAGTTGGGGTCACAACGCCTTCGGCCAATTAGGCATTGGTTGCACCGACAGATTCAAGAACATTCCGACGAGGATTCAGATAACAATTGAAGACATTATTGTCTCAAAAATTGTCTGCGGTTCGAATCACTGCCTAATGTTGACCACCAATGGATATATCTATACGTTTGGATGCAATTATTACGGCCAAATCGGGAACGGGTGTTCCGGTGGCGCCCAGTATTTTCCGGTACGTATCGGCGCCTCAACCAAATTCGTTGACATCGCCAGTGATTTGGTTAGCAATACATCGACAGCACTGACAGCGGATAAGCGAACATACGTTTGGGGCAAATGTGCCGACGAATACCTGTCGGTGCCGAGAGAGACCCCAATCAAAAGTCTGTTAGAATTGTTTGCGCGCTATAATTATGTTACTTTTGAGCCCCTGATTTTGAACCGCAAGAAAACATTTCCCGAAAAAGTCATTTGTTTTGTAAATAGTGTTAAAAAGCGTTTGATTTGAGTGTCGTTTCCTTGACTTTGAGTTTGACTTTCATTTAATTTGATTTGTTTTTAGCTGTAAATATAGAGTTATTCTCAAACTTATTATATATTTCTTTCAAACCCATAATTCTTAATAAATGTTATTTTTTAGCTTTTTTAAAAATCATATGAAATGACAAAAAAATGAAAAACATTTTATTTGAAACACTTTACAAATGATTCCTATATTTTAATTATGAAAAACATGTAATCCATAACTGATGGCAAATAATATTTAAAATGTAATTGAATTTCCAATTAATTTTTAATCAAAACAAAAATTTGAGAATTTATTTCAAATGATATAAAATGATTGCATTGAATAAAATTGTGTTAATCAGTAAGAAATGAAAAAAAAGATTACTTTTGTATTACTCATTGATTTGTATTTGAATTCAAAATATTATTCTCGAAAAAGATCTATTCATATGTTTGATGATTGTCCGATCGATAGCCAGATATTTTGATTATTATGCCGTTCCTGAAGACGAATACCCAGACTATATGCCGGAAACTTCGCGTCGATTCTATTATCATCGAAACTTTGGATATAGTACTGAAAAGATAGTGACCAACACTTTAGATCCAGACCTTCCCGTACATGATATCCGAGTGAGAGTCAGAAAGAATAGATCACATCATCAGAGGTCAGAAATGAATGTCATTTTTGCATTGAATTTAATTTAATCAAAACTTTCATACCATTAGTGAATAAGATTTTAACATAAGTTAATGAATGAAATTATTTTCTGAGATATTCTGACAGGAAATCAAAAACCATTTGCTTTGATATAATGTTTCTGAAAATGTAATTAAAATGCTTTTAATGGGAATCAAAAGAGAATATATTGTCGAAAAAGTATCGATTGTTTGCTATATTTTGTCGTAGTTTTGATTAAATTAATACTTCTGTTGAATATCAATACATTCGCCACTGAAAACCATTACGAATACTATGATTACGAAAGTGAGGCACCGGTTGGTCGCAGATCCTATGCCTGGCGAAACTATGCGGTATATGCCCAGGGTCGAAACAGTGACAAATCAACCCCTTTCTTCAACGATTTGTTGGACCCGGCATTATCTGTGAAAGAAGTGAACGACAGATTGCCCACTGAGTCACCCGTGGCCTCCCGGGCCCGTTCCGCCTGCAAGACGACCGTCTGTCGCAATTGTCTCAAGTCGTGTCAACTCCTAAAAGACATCAAATTTTCATACCTGGATATAACACAATACACTTATCTGAGACTCTGTTCCGAAGGCTGCAAAGACAACATGTGAGCCATTCCTAACTTAACTTACATTAATGCTCTACAACAATGACCTTGCTCATCATGACCTTGCTCGTCATCTTTCAGACCATGTATTCGTGAACACTATTGTCTACCAGTGATGAGTGAGAACCCGGATTATTTTGTACACTGCGCTAATAAATGCAATTTATTTCAAGTATTTATTTATTCTAATGAATGAGAAAATATTTTTATTGACAAAATGTTTTCATTTATGTATAGATTATTCCAAAGATATTCAGAACCGGACAATGCGATTGACATTCATTTCTTTCATTAATAATACTTTTAATATAAAATGAATTAATTTTTATTTATTTATCCAATCGATCGATAAATGCATAAATTGTTGACAATTATCTCTTATTGGAAGCAATGTTAGTTTAGTAGTGGTTTTGTGTGAATAATGATTAGGTATTTGGATATAAATGCCTATAATATTGGCATTAATGACAAACAGTTAATTAAACATTGATTTAATTGCTGTTAATTATGTTTAATCGACTTTTATAATGGTTTTCAATTGACAGCACAGGGATACCAGTGATAGCATTGAATACTAATAGAATAAAATTTTAATGACTTTTGATGAGACCAAGACTATTGACCCTGAAGTTGATTCTGTAAACATCATATTTATCAACCATTCCCTCCATAAGCTCATTATGCAATCAAAACCACTTAATATGCACTGAATTGATGTATGAGTGAAAGGGTTGTCATTTTTCACACTTAAAGTCTCGTATTCATGGCTTATCAGAGGATATAATCTGTCGAATGTTGAAAGTGTATCTCATTTTGAAGACTACACCACAAATCCATGACCTTTACATTCAACTGAATGTTATCTCATGTGTTGAAGCCATTCAATACATAAAGTCAATATAAGTTTATTTTTTATCAATTCAAGCAATTGCTAATTAATGCCATTAATGCCGTTCACAATAAACTCGTCTGAAATTCAATACAATTCATAACAATTGTGTTAAATATTTTGTGAAAGTATTGTCAATGATATCTAAATCTCTTTTTTTATGTGATATCACGAAAAAATATATAAAAATTTCGCTAAAAATCTCTAATTATTAGTCATTTGATTGTTTTCACACATATTATGGAAAGTAATAGTAGTTTTGAAATGAATAAAATCAGTGATAAAGGCCTTAGAGTTCAGACACTCAAAGCAAAGAATAGGAAGACTTTCATTAAATTGTTTGTAATTTTAATATCCATTTCTGTCATCTGTTTGATGGCATTTCACGGGACCTATTTCGTGGCCAAAGGCAAAGACTTGGAAAGTGAATCGGTATATATGTCGAAGACAGACGGCCGACACGTGAGACAAACGGATCAACTGTTCTCTGGGACAAGAAAGGCATCGGTTGTGATCACTGACTATAAATCTGAAGACATTCTCAACATTTATGTCCGTTTAAACTCGAACACCACTTCCACTGAAACACAACTGATTCGAAGTGATAATAAGACATTAAGCGAACCAGACATGGAATATATGACACCCGAAGCCATCGATGTCGAGAATGTGCTCATTTTGAAAGCTGTTCCCAAAACCGGTCAAGAATTACCATTTGCTTATCTGTCGATAAAAGACATTATATATTATGACAACCAATTGGTTATAGACTCGGGTTTTGGCTATGATTTTGCTCTCAAAATAGTTTGGATTTTATAATGAATTCTAAAATAATTTTATAATGAATTAAAAATGATTTTATTTTTTACTAAACATTTATTTGATTCACAAAACATTTAGTATTAATGAAAATAATTGATTAAATCATAAAATGATTTAAAAACAAAATAAAATATTTGAGAAACTGTTGAATGAATTGTTAAATAAAACGATTGCAATGACTCTAATCGTCATCGGATGAGAAGAATGTCCTCTTTTGGTATAACTTTCTTCTGTTTGCTTTTGACTTATCCTCCGATTCTTTGATTCTTTTCATGAAGTCATCGATGGATTCATTGCTACTAATGACACCACTATTAGTATATGTGATACTCTTTCGCGGCCGAAGACTATAACATGGAGGAGTCGTCGTCTCTATTGGTGGCGAAGACTTCTTTGCATTCTCTTTATTTGCGATGTCATTGGATTTATTACTACTGGAAGTGACCACAACCGTAGAAGTGGTATCGTTCGAGGCTTGGGTGACATCACTGCCATCTGTGCTATAATCGGAGTCTGCGGTGAAATCGCTATCACTTTCAGATGAATATTCTTTGTCCAATTGATCCACTTTTTTGAAGACATTCTTTTCAACAATGATTTTCTCTAAAAAAAACATAAGAAATAAATATATGAATCGATGGTTAAAATCAATTTCGAGTTCGACAATCAGTACCTGTTTTGGACAATTGGTTCAATTGGTTCTGAATGCCATTCAAACGCATTGTGTGTTCGTTAAGAATATTGTAATTGACGTAACCATAGTTTTTATAAGTGATGGCAAACCAGAAGAAGATAACAGACATTAAAGTGATTGTTATTTTCCTTATTAACCAAATCCTCTCATTTATGATAATAGCCGTTGTCTTCAGACCAACCAAATCGTTGTCCACCGAATAGGTAGCGACGAGTCGTTCGGCCAACAGATTGAGAACCAATACAACGAAGAGCCAAAGTCTGGCCTCAGAGGTGCGGACGGGAGTTGTCATGAAGTAGACGACAATCATTAGGACAATGAAGAAGACAAGCGAATAGCCATAAGAGAGTTCGATGAGAACAAAGTCTTGTAATCGTATGAATCGATCGAGAATTTCTTTGACAATAAACTGCTGTTCGGCTGAAGAGGTCTTAAACTCATTGATCGAGTCTTTGGTTGCGATTATCTGTTTGTTTAAATCCATTTGAGAACCGATTGACAGCTCCTGCAAATCATTCAACTGTTCCAAGCGATGGGACGCGTCTTCGAGTCTGTTCTTGACATTGATTGACACTCGGGTCAGACCATCGATAGTGGTTTCGGTCTTCTGTTGCCACAGCTCTGACTGAAGATAGAAACAAACGCTTTGGGTATGAGTGAAGAACTCGGTGTAGGTATTGAACGCCCTGTCAGTCATGTCTTGGACGCAGTGTCTGATGTCCTGGAGCTCATCGCACGGGTATGTCTTGAGGCCAGACCTCTCGAGGAAGCAATTGGCGAAAGCGAGGGCTAAACGACTCTGTGTTTCGTCATTGAGTTGTCGACAATTGGTGTCCAACGACTGGATGGCTGTCTGCCAACACTGGCCATAGATTGTCTCCTGTCTGGCCATCACTTCATACCTCCGTTTCCCCAATTCATACAATTGTTTACTATTTTGTGTAAATTTTGGTATATTTTCATTGTCTGCAAACGTTTGCCAAACGTTTTCATCGCTTGAATCAAAACAATACAAATGTTTCGTCAAATCATTTAATATTATTAAACACAAAATCAAAAAACAATTCATTTTTAGTTAATATAAAACATAAACAAAACTATTATTTTTGACGTCTTTTTGTTTGTTTTGAAAAACGTTTTTCAAAATAATAAATAAATTCAAAGTTTTGTGACTTTTTGTTTGTCATTGAAAAAGCGCTTTATTTTCAACTGAAACTCATTTCGAGACCTCATTCGAGACCTCATTCGAGACCTCATTCCTATTGGTTGACATCAATCACATGAGTCGTTATCACAAAAGGGACTCATTTGTCGCTCATGTCTTCATGTCTTCAATGATTGAAAACTTTTTAATGAATAAAAAATTTATTTAAAGTTTTTTTGTCATAAAAATCAATAAAAAACAATAAATTTGTTAAAAACTTATGATTTTATGGCTTATTATAATTGATTGAACGAAATCTCTTCGGTTTTTGACGTTTCCTTCTTTGACAACATTTGACGACAGCGAAGACAGTGAGGACTAAGACAAGAGCACATCCGATGACAATGAGAGCAATGACCCATTGGGACAGTTGACACTTGACCGACCCATAGGTCATGCCGTAGTCGTAGCAGTCGTTGATTCGGGCCCACGACTCGACCCCCGCCTCCCACAGCACCTGGAGCTCACCCCAGGCCTCGGGGTTGCAGTGCTTGTGGGCTGTGTTGAGCTGGCAGTCCATGGCCTCCCACATAGCACAACAGGACGCGACCGCCAGATCCCGATCACTCGCATAGTCCAGTTTGTGATAATAACCCCAACTGTCGAAGGAATGGTCAATACATCGGTCCATAGCCTTCTTGTTGTCTTTGACGCACTGAGTCAGGGGTAGGGGTACTGACTCTGAGCCCGACTGCCATAGATTTTTGCCGAACTCAGGGGTAATTGATGTCGAGATTGACGTGAATTTGATGACAAAACATAAATAGATTTCAAGAATAGTAATGAAATTCATAATTAAATGGTTTTTCAAATGAGAAGAAAATGCAATAAATGTTTGAATTGGGGTTTAATCTCATATCCAAAGCAACGACAGATTCAGTCAAAAGGTATTCATTTGATTGCTTTGCAAACAAATAAAGACTTACTTTTATTATCATTTGTTGATTCATATAATGGTAAGGAAAGGGTGGATAAGATTTTTAAACCAATTGACCCCCTTTTAAATTTTTTCACTTGTTTTAGAAATTCCTTCCAAAAAAACTTTTTTATACACTTTATTTCAGAAACATTTTTATGAACGAAATTATAGTCTTTTTTATGTGAATTTATAACTGATTTATGCTTTGAATGAAATATTTTTTTTATAAAAAAATATGTCTTTAATTGAATTCTCTATTGAAAGCCACAATCGACTCATTCAATGATATAAACCATTGATGAAAGTGATTGAAAACTTGATTATAGAGTGAAGTCCTATCCATGCAATGCTTTGCAGTGAAGACAACGCTTTGCAGCGAAAAGTTTGCATAAAATAATGTATTTATTAAATGATATTTGAATTTAAAGTCTATTATAATATTAAAAATAATACATCAAATCGTGTGAAAAACATATCTTTTTAACTCTAAATCACTTTTTGAAATTCAATTTCACTCAAAGGATAGTCAAAAAAAAAAATATTGAGTTTGAAGAACATCACTGAACGACGTGTGCATATGTCAGGCCCTCTTAAACCCATCACTCGTGCGTTAATATGCGTTATATGTGTTCAACGAGTGTTTTGACAATTCTTTTGTCGTTCAAATATTTTGAAATATTTTAATTTTCACTTTAAGTATTCATTTTATGATAAAATAATTCTTGAAAAACGGTTTATATTCAATGAAATAACAACTGAGACGACAGTCAGTGATTACAGACAATTGAATTGATTTTCAATGGCGTCAACACTTGTAATGTTTGCTCAAAAAAATGCTTAAATATTTCTCTATATTATAGAAGAATAAACTTTTTGTGACATTTTTGGTCAAAAGGGAATAACTCTAATAATTATACATAACTTAATGCATGTTTTGTCGACCATTGGATCCAATTCTTTGGAGCACTTTTTGGGCACTTCTTTCACAGAATATTATTTATTGAATAGAGAGTGAGAGGGACTGGAAGTATGAGTCCATAACTTGAAAAACTGAGATAACGTTGAAATGCTTTTTACAAAAATATGACAATAAAATGTTGAGAGATATTGTGATTGCGGTCAGTCGTCGATACTAAAAAAGTGCACAGCCATCAAAGGACAGGGCTATTGAGAATTGGCAACGCCATCAAAGCCATCAGAATGTGGATCAGGACTA
This sequence comes from Quadroppia sp. Gr-Ori-00064, assembly GCA_034700825.1. NCBI lineage: Eukaryota > Metazoa > Arthropoda > Arachnida > Sarcoptiformes > Quadroppiidae > Quadroppia > Quadroppia sp. Gr-Ori-00064. The sequence continues at coordinate 13,386 of JAQIXR010000289.1, read as the reverse complement.
AAGAACACCTCATATGGCGTGCTATTCATAGCTGGGGTCGCGTTTTGTCAGCGCTGGGCCCATAGTATAGCCCGCATCCCATTGAGGCATGAAATTGTTGACTGCTTTACAAATGAGTGCAACTATTGCTTTGACTACTAGTTGGGACGGTATGGGCCGGTATGGGACGCACCCATACATCAACGTGAAGAAAGGTATAGAATAGGCATAGAATAAGTTGCGATTGAATGGAGTGGAGATGTTTTGTCGCATATTGTCGTCGAGTTGAGAGTCGGTAAGTATAGAGAAGTTAATGCGCCTCCGATTAGGACAACACAATACAAGCAAAAACTCCCCTTTGATTGACTCAAAATATTTGTCAGACTTTACGAACTCAAATGTGCTGCCTATGACTCCGGTAGCAAACAGTGTAGTACTCCATATATGACTACCAGTGACTCAAAAATGATTTAAAGCTCTTTGAAAAATGCTCTCAAAATATACGTCCGATTGTTTGGGTCCGACTTTATGTGCATTTTTTTGATGAATATTTGACAGCACTTTCCAACTGATATAAAGAGCAGATAAAAAAATAGGTCTGTCCTCATGGCTCAGGGAGAGAAGACCCTCTGCCAGTGCATTGTCCATACCATTCGGTTTGTGGTTTATGTCTAATACAGTAATTACTCGAAAAGGAGATTAAAAAAGAGTACAAAAAGTATTGTTTGAAACCATTTAGTGATTGACTGAAAAGTAAATTAGTTTTTGTCTTAATAGCAGTTCTAATGCTTTTCATTCACTGCTAAGACTATGTCAAGAGATTTCCTTCCTGTGGCCAGAAAGGGGTTCTGTGGTCTTGACTTACAGTAGTTGGGCACTGAGATAAGTACCTGTGCCACTGCCCTGAGGGCTGTCCTGCCGTTGCAGTGCTGTTCGGCAGTGTTTTGTATTTAGTTTTGCATTTATGCCTATCTATTGATATTCATCAAACATTATCGGCATTTGCTTTCATGACTTTCCATATTTCGAGTCAAAGTGTTTCCCACGACTGCACCCATTCATGAGTGCAGTCAAAGTAATACTTATTCGGCGAAATCGGTCTATAGTTGAGCTCTCAATCCATTGAGGCGTGATTTGATGCCCGCCTCAAAACCCATTGTCAATTGGCGACCAATCGGATGCGCTCGTAGAGTAACACTGCGAGCACAGGGCATAATAAGTCACAGATTTACATATTGATGCATAAGTGGCCATCAAATACATCAAACACTATAATCCAAACCATTCCTCCATTCGGTCACAATTTGTTTATAGTTTTACAATCATTTGATGACTGAAGTCATAACTCACTCACAACTCATAACTCAGTCATCACTTATTGAACATTGATTTCTATGAGACGATGAATATTATTAAAAGCGATGCTTCTGTTCCCAATGGTAAGGCATATATTCCATTTCCACTCTTTATAAAATTCATTATATTTTTTATTTGTTGTAATACTTATAAAAAATTATAAACATTTTACTAAAAAAATATAACTATTTATCAATAGTTTGTCTTTATTTGAATAACTTTATTAATTGATAACTTCTTCACAATAAAGAAAATATGAATTAATAAAGAATACAAAAGAAGACAAACTATTAATGACTTTCTTAAAGTAAAAGTAGTTTTATTTTATGTGAATTATCTAAATATATAAATAAGAAAAAAGTTGCTATAATTTGAATATAAAATGTTGTTTACTTTGCAAGACATGACTTCTGTTTAGAAAGTTTTGAAAAGTGTTTACATATTTGTTGAAAACTCTTATACTGTGTATAAATCAATACTTGTAATCCTATCATAAAATATTGATTTTAAAACTCAAACTTTGTTTAAATAACTTTAAAAAACGTATCGTTTATTAACTTCTATAACATGAAGAAAATCTATCACTAATATGACTGTAAGAGAAATGGTTTTAATATTTCAAACAACCATTGATTGCATATTCAGTGAAACAAATGTCTATTCGTTGATAAATACGAGAATCTCATCGATAGCTATAAATATGATTCACAAAATATGATCAAAAATGATTGAACAGTAGATTATATATTGTTTTAGTTTTCAATGAAATAAATTAAACCATTAGTTGCAGAGATCAGTAAAATAATTGACTGTCCGTTGAAATAAATCTGTGGTATAGTTATAAATAACAGTAATTATCTGAACGGAAATCAAGTGCTCTATAGATGAACAGTATATTTGGTTTTACATTAATCAATAGGTTTTTTTCGCCACTTTTTTATGAGAAATATTTATTGAACCGAAAGTGGAGGTAAAAAGTGATGATTTAATGAACAAAAACTGATGCAATTCGTGGGAAAAAATACAAACTCAACACTGATTTGTCATTTGGTGCACGAATCTCATAGAGCGGAGCACCAGATGGTCAGGCAGTATAACTCACTCGTCTATAACCTACTCATCAATTAATTAATTTTTAAGCCAAACATTAGAACAAAAGTCTAATTAAAACATGATTTGAAACAACATTTTTTTTGTGTGATAAATGATTTTTGTATATATTTTTTTGTTTTATTTTAAGGCCGAATACTTTTGGACATTCCCTGCAAAGTATGTCGAGACCACTCTTCGGGCAAACACTACGGCATCTTTGCCTGCGATGGGTTTGTAGTATATATTATATATTCAGTAATAGATTAAGCGTTTTGTCAAATGCTTTTATGAAGTTATGAGACATTCAATTGAATAGAGGCTTATATTTAATTGAAAGCCCTTTCCAAATGCCTTTCCAAACATATTGTCGACGAAAAAAAGCTTTCTCTCAGTTAATGCGAAATGCGTTAACCAAGGGATGGATGCTTTGTTCACAACTAAATACTCAACACAGAGACCACAACACCACCCGAGCCGACACGTGCTCTCCTGTCAAATGCAATCGACACTTCATTTCCTTTTTGACTAAACGCCAAATCATATAATAATTTGATTCACAATTAAATTCAATTTGCACTAAAAATCTCTTCTTTTTTTTCTTTGTGTCTCCAAACCCACAGTTGCGCCGGTTTTTTCAAGGTATGGAATATACTCTAAGTTTCTATAATTGAGTGCTTTATAGAGTGTATGGTTTTCTAACATTAGTTATGATAACATTATATTAGTTTTAAAGAGCACTGAAATAGTGTTTTAGTGCTCGAGTCTAATATGTTTTGACAACTTTTTGACAACTTTTAACACAAATCAAATAAAGCGATCCATTCGTCGCAATCGTCAGTACATCTGCAAAGCCCGGGGTTCGAGTGCTAACAAGTGTCCGGTCGATAAGACACACAGAAACCAGTGCCGGGCCTGTCGTCTCAACAAATGCGCTGAGGAAGGCATGAATAAGGACGCCGTTCAGCACGAAAGAGGTCCACGAAATTCGACGATCAGAAGACAAGTGGCACTCTATTTAAAGGACACGTCGGTTATGGATCGACTGAGTATGTCATCGACTTTTATGTCGCCCCCAATGTCTGTGCGCCCGCCGACGACACAGATGTCAATCGCAACCAATTCCTCGATTCGACCACAAACTAGCGTTGAATTATCATTGCCATCGACTTTGACATCAATTCCCCGATTAATGGATTCAAATGTTCTCACTTTGAGGCCGACAGCTGTATGCCATCCGACGCCTAAAGTATGTCCAAAACCATTGAATAAAAGACAATATTTTAAAAAATTCTTTTCATTAACTTTTTATATAAAAAAGCAAATAATATGAAAAAAAAATTGAAAAACACTTCACAAAAGTATTTGTACTTTCATTCAATCAATGAAAATGTTTTCAAAGAAAATGTTTTCTATTCATTGAAAAAAGCTTTTTAAAGTAAGGGGAGAATAGACTCTCTTTTGATGAAATCTTAGATAACATTGATATCTAAACATAGATTTACTTAAACTTCAATTAAAATATTGAATTTACATAAATATTAGAGAAAAATATTTTCACTTAAACTCTAATATAGAATAACTTTTTGTACTCCGATTAGTATCCGTTTTCATACAATGCCGGAATAAATGGCTTTCTGTCCCCTAATTGTGAGACTATATGTGAAACGGCTGCCCGTCTTCTCTTCTATAACGTCAAATGGCTCAAAACCCTACCTGTGTTCGTGACACTTCCTATGAGAGATCAGGTGAGAGACTATGGCTTTTAATGTCTTAATCCGTAGAAATTGATTATAAATGTTAACCAAAAGACCAGTAATTTTCAACTTTTGCCTTAACTTTTGCCACTGTTTGCACAGTTACTGCTAATAGAGGAGGGCTGGAGAGAGCTGTTTATCTTGAGTGCCGCACAATTCATGTTACACATAGATATGGAACCACTAATAGCATCGGCAGGTATTAACTCGAGTTCATTGTTGGCGTCCAGTGAAGAGTCGGCGCTAAATAGCACATCAAAAACAGACAAATTCGTGGCATTGATGACTGAAATCAGATGTTTTCAAGAAATAGTGACCAAATTGAAAGACATGAGAGTCGACACCACTGAATACACTTGTCTTAAGGCCATTGTTCTCTTCAAAACTGGTGAGCATTTAATCACAATAACTATTGGAGTCTTTTTTGTATACAATTTTCCTATTCTTTTGTTTGGTCTAAAAGTCTGTAAAAACGGAAACTTTTTCCACACAATAACTGAATATGTGTTTGGATATAGTCTTATATATTAAACAATATGTGAAATCATTATTATTTTTATTGATATTCCCCTTAAAAACCATTCATTCCCTTCTATTATAGTGTTTCCCTCTTCTTCGTCGACCACATCGACCGTTGTTCACGAGCTGAGAGACAGCGCCGCCATAACCATAGCCCAAGACAGGGCACAATTAACTCTAAACCAATACATTTCGAGTGCATATCCGACACAACAGTCGTTCCGTTTTGGGAAACTGCTTCTGATGTTGCCATCGCTCCGGAGTGTCAGCGGAAACACAATCGAAGAGCTCTTCTTCAGGAAGACTATCGGAAACATTCCCATCGATAGACTGCTGTCAGATATGTATAAATCGAGTGATTTCTGAACTGATTGTCTCTCATCAGACCATTCAATGCCATTGTTTGCTATTATTAATAGTTTGTTATAAATGAAAGAATTGAAGAACTGATGAACTAATGAACAAATGAGTCAAATGTGAAAATTTGACCAAAAGTTGTCGATCAGACGATAGGAGAAGTGTTAGGAATGGTATTCTGTTGTGTATAGAATGCATGGAATGGTGTGTGCAATATAGAGCACCTAAACACTACTGGTGCCCCAGAGCATATCCTGAGCATATCATTTGTAAACCACTAACATTTGTGTCGTATCTAATGCTAAAGTGAGTCCCAGTGCGACAAAACGTCTGGTGTTGTGCTCTTGTATGTGATGTGCTTTTGTATTCTCGACTCCCAATCAGAGTTTCGCCAATTTTTCGTTCAATGCATTCAAAAAGTTTTAATAGACTCTCATATTTCGAGCCCAATGAGAGCCTATGAGAGCATACGAGAGCCACTGCAGTATTGGCTTCTCTTTTCAACTGTTCCTCTTTGTATAGCTCTCACAGTTGTGGAAATCAGGCCTAAAAGGCAAGAGATTAAACTGAGTTCAGTCACTAAGCCGTCTCTGAGCCTTGGCCGAGCCGTTCGCCAATATGTTGGCTTCTATTGCACTTCCAGGTGCAGCACCAGTATGTGTGCACCACTTTATAGCGTATTTTGCATTATATTCAGTCAATAACAATATATACTATGTATTAAATTTGAGGGGAAAGGGAGATGTAATCACACAATACATGCATGATTTGCGCCATCAATGCCTCAAACAGTGGTCGTCCAACATGTCATCAGCTCTGCCAGCCCTCACTCTGCCTGTCCTATACTAACAGTGATCAGTGCTATCCTCTCTCAGATATGTAGCCGTAATTATGGACTTAAAAATGATAAGAATCTCATTGGAGTTATTCATAATAGACTTATCCATACATTAACTCAATATTAGAAACACTAGACTTGAGTCACATTTGGCCAAATGGACGGACAGTAGATACTGAGCCGAACCCCTATCCCGACCACTCCATACAGAAAACGTTACAATCAATTTGTTGTCATTAGTTTCTACTCAACTGATCTTTGAGTACTTTTTTGTCGATATATTCTATAAAGTATTTTCCATAATATGATAGCAATTACAGCGCCTGTATATGTCGGCGCTGTTTGTCGACCAACGGCTGTAAACAAGTGTCGACTCTTATCACTGTCTATGGAATACACTTTTCATTGAATGACTGAAAATATATAACTTTTTGTATATAAATGTAATGATTATTGAAATATAAAAATTTAATTTTGATTATAGTTTTGATAACGAATTTGTTTGCAATTTGTTTTCAATGAACGAATAATAGCTTTATTAGTATTGAAAAAGTGTTTACAAAAAACAAAACTTATTATTCAATTGCTGTAAAAGTAATTTCATTATTGAAAATGTATTCATAAAAAGGGAATTGAAATAAAAAATCAATTTTTTGTTTGTTTTATTTGTGAAATATTTTGTAATAAAAAAGTTAATGTTATTTAAAAAAGTGTTGAAAATCAATCAAATTCTTGAACGGCATTTAATGTCAAGAATTACAACAAATATTCCAAACATTGAAAGCAAAACAACGATATTAGCAATGAATACGAGAATGAGTGCAAAGCCAGTGATGAATGCAATGCGAAACCAGATTATAGGCAATGCGAACGAAGATGTGATCATTCCTGTGGTCACGAAGTATATCCAATCACAAGTAGCAGATCCCGGGTCTATGGGCTCATCGGACCACCACTTCGGCATCAAAACGGGAACCGGAGTTAAAATGTAAAACAAAACTATGGATAATATGAACCAATTGTTATCACTGGAACAACTGGTTATGAGTGCTGTCAAACCCAACACCAAAGTTAGGGCCAAAACAATCAAATTCTTTATTACACTCATTATTGGCATTCAAATCACAAATGACTTTAAAGTAAAGTTTGTTTTCTTTAATGAAATTGTTTCTAATGAAAGAAATTTGATTTTACAGTTCAATGGGTTTTGGCTTTATATGTGAATCGCGTGAAAAACATTTCAAAGTTTCATATTTTCATCGAATATTCATTTCTTTGATAATAAAAACACATTTTAATTACCAAAAAATTAGAATAAAAATCACATAAAAAATATTCCTTAAAATACCCCTTAAAAAACATTTTATTTGAATGAACAAAAGAGAAAAGTTTTGTTCAGATTTTGCGCATTCAATGACTTTTTAAATATTTTTGTTTACATTTTTAGTGATAAATATTTGTTAAAATGTTTTATATTTTTATTGTTATTATATATTTATTATATGTTTAACACATAATCTAATCTTCAAATAAATTATTTATTAAAACAATTGACAAAATGTTTTGGCAATCGATGTCATAAACAATGAAAACAATTAAATATAATTTAATATTAATTTTATTCATAATTTGTTTACATTTTCTCAATGTTTTCAATGATTTTTTGACATTAGTTTTGATAATAATTTTGATAATATTTTGCTTTTATTTGGGATTTATATTAAATGAAAACCAAATTAAAAGTTATTTTGATTTTAATTATTATAAATACAATGACTTTGTATTGAATCTGAAGTCAACCGTCGATGACATCGATGGCCACCAATCGATTGGCGGCGAAGAGCAAGAAGAAGACAATCTCATTGATAACTACTTCCGCTCACGAACTCTGGTCTCGCCAAATGTGGACCAATTGGTGGAACAGATCATTGATTACGGCTTAAGAGACTTTGTGTTCCTATGGTATCAACAGTTGGCCAACGATTATGAAAGAAAACGCATTCATCTGAAGATGAAGTAATGGTTTGTGTCTGATGTGAGCCATTGATTGATTGTTGTCTTGTCTTGTCTTCAGGAACGAGTTGTGGCAAATAGTCTTCAACATTGTCTTACGGTTGCGTTCAATAGACTTCGTGAAGTTGTTCACCAAAAACGCTGTCAATCGATGTCTTAAACACTTCCAAAAAATAACGATCTGTTTGTCCAATAAAGACAATCACAACAATGTCTATGTCTTGAGCTCTCACTTGTCTGAAGACAAAGAGTTGGAATTTTTACGAAAATTGAGTGAATTTTTATTAACAATTTTGTTGCCAAAGAACTACTCGAAGACAAAACCATTGATTGATTTGTTGAGAGAAATAATTTCTGTCCAACTCTTGAATGCCATTCATTTGATTTGTGATCCGATTTATCTGAATCAAAAACTCTTGGATTATCTTAAATGGCATAAAATAGAGTTAGAGAAACACAGACAGACCTACGCCTACGCCGAGACCTACGAAGACTTTATCGAAATGATTAACCATTGCTGTGATGTCGAAGATCTGACACGAATTAGGTTTCAAATAATCTCAGAGATAATTGAAGCGACGGTTATAAACAATCTGAAGAAAGAGCGCGGAATCGATATGAATGAGAAGATGTTCTCCGGACCGATAACTACAGCCAAAGGAGATCTACTTCAGGCCCGAAATCTCAAACGATATATAAATCAATTGACTTTTGCTAAAAATCAAAGCGAAAAACGAATTAATGCTATAAATGGCATGAATTGCAAACAAGTCTTTCGACGGAGCAGTCAATTGATGTCTTCGGATGGGTTGCCGAAACCCAATCAGAAGACAGTTCTTGGATTCAAAGTGATTATGGATTCAGACATTTGTAGATCATATCTGAAAAAGTTTATGCAATACTCACTCATCAGTAGTTCCAGCACTCCTGAGAGTCGCCGCCATTTGACCGTCTTCTGGGAATCAGTGGAACAAATGGCAAAACGAGAGATCCATAAGCAATACGAGATCGCAAACGATATTCTCATTCATCCCAACTTTAGATCAAATTTCATTAAATTAATTAATTTATCGAAGAATACATTGAAAGCAATGGAAGAGTTTGTTTTGGGCAACAGAGGGCCGGAAGCATATTTCGTGGTACAGAACCGTGTCTACGATATGCTTGAGCACAGGTATTATCCGCTATTCATCATCAGTCAGGAATACGATAAAATGTTGGATCAAATGCAAGACACACTCGAATGCAATAGTGTTGCGATGTCTCAGCAAATGGTTTGCGATTCCGATTCATACGAATCGAATTCGAGTGACTTTCGGGAACAGAGTCTAGTGATCATTAACGACACTATCGTTGATATTCACGTCTCGCAAACGAAGACAAAATTGGAAAACTTTAGACAAAAACTGAATGACAAAAGGAATGCTTTGAAGGCATTGAAGAAAAGCGATGTCGAAAAGCTCACTAAAAGTACGGCAAATGTGAACCAAAAGTTGATCAAAATGTTGGAGAAAGAGATCGATGACATCGTTAGGGAATGTCATCAATTGGCCGCACATCTCGAGTGCACAGAGATGTGGGTCAACGGTTTGGGCCAATGGTGTGCAGACGTCCACAACATAGAGTTGGATAATATCGACGGTTATTATCTCGCGATTATTATAGTGTTTCGAAGGGATATAACGGAGACGGCGGCCAACGGTTGGGTCGTTCCCAGAAATTTTCAACAGTTTTATGATTTGAAGCGAAAGTTATGTAAATGTTATCCTCATTTAAAACGAATAGATTTGCCAAAAGTTCACAAAAAATTCATTGTTAATGACTTGCAATTGAAGACAATTAAAGAGAAATTACAAATATTTTTAAATGTTTTGACAAACAATGAAAACATTTGTAAAAGTGAAGAACTCTTTCTATTCCTGTCTCAAAGCGCCGACAATTTGAGAAAACCATTGAATATACCGTTGAAGAGATCATTGGTCACTCCATTCGCCAAACTTTTCGGCATAAGTCAGACCAGTGAAAGACGTCCGTCGACTGAACTCAACAGTGAAGACACCGAACAGACAGACAATCAGTTTTTGATATTAAATGATTTGGAAAATGAAGACAACATTAGAGACGATATCGCGGAACCACTCTATGGTCTGATCAGCGAAATATTCGAGTTAAGAGCTGTGACGAAATGGTTGCGAAGAACACTTATGACATTCGTTGGGATGACTTTTGGACAGACTATTAACAAACAGTTGCGCTCAACAGTCGAATACATCTGCTCTGAAACTATGATTTACTACTTCTTGAGTTCGTTTCGCGACTCGTTTTGGCCCAACGGAAAGCTGTCGGAGCCGTGGCCTCAGAGCTCCGATGACGAGAGGAAAAGGATCCAAATATTGGCAAAACAACACCTTTTGAATAGCATTCCCGAAGTGTTTAATAATCTTTTGGGACAACAAAACGTGAGGAAAGGAGTGGTGAAAGTGTTCGACGGTTTGCAGAACCAAATGCTAAACAAACAACTCTTTTATGTAAGCAATTGATTGTCTGTAAATGAAACCATTGATTGATATTAACTGTGTTTTCGATGTTTCAGGAATTGATCGAAACGTTTGTCTTTGAATTTTCTCCAGAATTAAAGAATGATTGAACAAGAGTTTTGGGGACAATAATTGTCGTTGCCATTGATTAACCGATTGATGGGATGGTTGGGCGGAGACACGAGAGGGTCAATGGTTTAGTGATTCAGTCATATGTTTGTGTAAATAATTATTTAATTATTTTTTACTTTAAATTCAATTCAATTATATGTGAAATAATGATATTCTTAGGCATAAAACGAGAAAAAGTGCTGTTATTGTCATTGAAATAAACATTGATTTTATTTTCACGTCTAATGTCTATACAGTGTTACTGATAGAGTGGACATCACTTCAATCCATACACACAATACAGTTCTCGCAAAAGTTGTGTCTTTTGTTCTTGTGGTAAAAACGATGCTTTCATTGCATTGATGTTCTGAAAGTTAAGCAAACTTTCATTCAATCATTTTTTCAACCAATACTTACGGCTCTAATCAAATGAAGTTCATTTAAACCCAATTCCTGTAAATATTTATATTCAGAGTCAAGGGTTGAACCAAAAACTGTCGGATCGTCTTTAGATATAGAGAAGTGGGCGCTCTGTTCGGCCAACACTACGATAGCGTTTTTGTGATTCGGTGGTCGATCACCAGATGTGAAATAACTAGATGTCGGACAGCACTCGAAGTGGACGTTCGCCTCAATGCACTTCGAGTATATGTTTGGGTCAAACACAGCGTTATATCCATGTCCTATGCGTTCGGCAAACATTTGATCGATAGCGAAGAGCACGTTCTCGGCCGGACCCGCCTCTCCTGCATGTACTGTGCGATGGATACCTAACTCCTTGGCCTTAATGAATACCAACACGTCTTTGCGTTCAAAGCTATGTGTAGACATAGGGCTGAAACTTTCGGGACCCGCGATATCGATGCCAACAACGCCTTTGTCTCTAAACTCTTTGGCCAACTCTAACACCTCTTCACTCCATTCTTCAATGGTTTCAATATTTTTATAATAATTAACATTAATTAATAGCTCAAAGAATACCCGGGTATTTGGTTATACAACAAAGTATAAGCGAAGAACGAACTCCAAAATCCTTTTCCCCTCTCTTTAAACCATTTAATATACTTTCGATGACTTGTTTCGGTGTATAGGCGTTGGCATCGGAAGTAGGAATCACTGGTAAGTTATCTTTGATTTTAACCGTATTGGAGGCCATATGAGGACTGACTCGAAGCTCATAGTAGAAGACCTGATCCCTGGACTGGTCTTCAGTTATTTCATATGCAATTCTTTCTACAGCTTTCGAGTCACCACTGATACACATGCGGGTAATGAGAGTAACGATAGGATTGAGTTACGATTACTCTATTACTTACTGATAGACTTGACTGTAATCTTCTATTGAAGACAAACAGTCACTCAATTTTCCCGGTCTTGTCATCACATACTTATCCTTCAATTCATTGTAACTATCATTTGGTGTCAGTTTTATACCTTATTTGAAGTTTTAAGTCAAACAAATGTAAAGCAATTTTTCTATTATGAAAAACCTTTGTCTTTAGACAACTCCCAAATTGTGGACAGTCTTACAGAGCCTTCGAAATGAAGATGTAATTCAACCTTAATTTAGATACAAATTAATTGAATTTTTTTTATAATTTTAATTCAAATGAATTTACTCTCGATTTGGGAATCGTATTCAAATCAATCATTTTTCGCAAACACATCACTAAAAGGACTTGTTTTCAACTTTTAAAATATAATATAATTCTTAATAAACTAATGAATTGTATTCACTTTGTTTGAACACATTCTCAAAGACTGACCTTGTATTGAATTTATACATATTTCATATCAATTACAATCTGTCAAATCATTTAGAAATAAGAAAACGATAACTATTTGTCTGTTTTTGTATAACTTTAAACATTGATAAAATGTTTTCGAAATAACATAATTAATGATAACGTATAGAAGGCTTGAGTTGTGATGAATTGAGTTTAAATATTAGTATAACAAACGGATTGATTCGTTGAGCGAATGATGTAATCATAAACTAATCATTAATTCTGTTGTGATTCTGTACTTTGAAAAGCAATACAGTCTTTGATCGCTTCAAATGTGTAATACGAGTTCAAATCATTTATCTAATACTTAATCTTTGCGCCAATTATTTAGTGTTAGAGAAATGCTTGCTTTGAATACAAAACTCAAAACATTTGCAAACATTTGACAGAAGTTACAAAACAATCAAAATTCTTATTAAAGAGTAATTTTGTGCACATTTTATGAACCAATTGTTTATTATATTTTTATTAATTAAAACTTAAAAACAAATTTAATCGTCGATTGTTTTGCTGTAAAATGCATTCAAATACCCCTTAAATATGTTTATATAATTTAATTTATGTTAAACTTTATTCGAGAAAAACTGTTTCAGAATTTGCTATAAAGTGTTGTCTATAAAAACATTGTCTGAAATGTTTGACAAATTGAAAACACAGCAAAAGTCTTGTTAAACACATCTCCAGTCAATTGATAGTTAGGCCACAGATTGAACGTCTCATCAGTTTTTCAATTGCCTTATGTTTAGACCAATTACTTGTGAAGCACTCCTCAGAACAAACATATGAATGAGTTTTGCCTAATTTGAAACAATTTGGACACAAGAGAGTGATGTGAATGCAGTCAAACAGTGATGTCATTGACCTTTAAATCATTTTATGACTTAAAAAGTGATGAAAACAAATAACGTTTACATACATGTCCTCCCCTTCCTATAACACCACTCAACTCAATAATAATAATAATAATTTATTCACAAAACTTGTTTATGAAATACAATTGGAACTAATAATTAGAATAAAATAATTGACAATTCGTTAAAAAA
>JAQIXR010000288.1:0-34960 GCA_034700825.1 Quadroppia sp. Gr-Ori-00064 | reverse complement strand
ATAAGGGGTCAAAGACTTCATAAGACTTTGAATTTTAGTGTCGAATAAAGTCTTTGAATAAATATTTCATTAAAAAAATTATATTATTTTATGAAAAAATAATGAATTTTATGATTGCTTTAAATGTTATCAAAACTATAATAAGTTTTGTTTCGATAACTCTATTCATTGGAATCGATGGCAAAGAACTCAATAAGACATGGATTGGCTTTGAATACAACAGTCATTAAAAATTTTATTAAAATTATTTATATTTTATTTGAGACTATATTTCGAAATAATATTACAATAATTTTGTCATAAATTTATTGTCATTTGATTTGCAATTCAAATCAAATCCATTTAAAGCCAAAAAATTGAATTCTTGTATGACTTCAACAATACTTATGGAACAGTCGGTGTATTTGTCATCACATCTCACATTCCCGACCTTTCCATGAATAACAGGCCTTTGATATTGAGATAAAACTTTTGATTTTTCTTATATTTGACTTAAATTTTCATTTTATAAAAAGATATTTCATTTGAATTTAAATACATTTTAAATATTATTCTATTTTTAAGAAATATTTCTTAAAATCACTTCAAATGAGAGAATCGAAAACAAAAACATTTTTAAAAAATTGTATTTAAAATAAATATATTATTCGAGTCTTAAATGAAATGCAAAACCATTTGAAATGATTTTAAAAAACATTTTCTTAATATTGACTCAAACTTTAGATCAAACAAAATGTGAAACTTTTGAAGAAAATAATTGAAAAAAAGTTTTTCAATTGAAATAAAATCATAAAAATATTTATAAATAAATATATTATATATTAATAATTGTTTCCCAAAAAAAGATAAAAATAAAATGCAATAAAAAAAGACAATTCGATTAATGGTCTCCTTTTGCGAGACCTTCTTCTTCAGGCTCTTCCACTTCCAACTCATTCGAGTCCAGTATTTCGAAGCCATTGTTGCCCTCTTTGTCTCCGTTGACATCATTAGAAGAATTCGATTTCGCAATGCTATCAACAGTGGAAGCGCTTTCAGAACCGGACTCTTTGTTGTCAAGACTTTGACCATTGAGAGGAACACTGATATCACTGTCTTTTCGCTTCTTTTTCTTCACTTCTTTATCTGTTTTCTCTTCGTTTGGTTTGAATTCGTGTTTATATATCGGCCAAAAGGACTCAAAAAAGCCCACGTCTTCAGTGAGGTTCGGCAGAAGCCAGAAGTGGTGTTTCCCGAACGTGAAGATCCAAACGATGGTAAACAGTATTAAACGAACTGAAAGTCGAGTTTAAATCCAATCAAATGTTTGTCACAAATGTTGACAACAATTCAAACTCACGAACGGCTAAACCAATGATGAAGAATAGAAGCGCCGCCGCCGCGACGGACAGGTAGTAGACGTAATTGCGTACAGTTCGCGGCCATAGAGGGAACAGACAGATGGCGATCGCCGCAATCACAAGCCCAGCGCCGAAGAGCCACGTCCTCAGAGGAATGGGATCATAGATCCAGACATATGGCTATAAAAAAAATGACAGTCAATGACAATGAACTGAAGGGACAGTCGTTTGTTGAATGCAAACCTCGTTCTCGTCGACGAAGACCTGATCCAAATGCATATCCAGTTTAATCTTCTTCTTCTCCTTCTTCTTCACCTCGACATCCTTTTCCTCTTTACTATCGTCTTTCGCATCCTTCGACTCTTTCGATGATTCCTTCAACGACTCCTTCTTCGACTTCTTCTTCTCCTTCATCTGGTCTTCATTACAACTGCTCTCATCGTTGTCTTTCTTCTTCTTATCCTTTTTGACGACAATTGTCTTCGCTCTGTGAAAGAACTTATGTCTAAGCATCTGATCCATGAACTCGAGCACAGATTCGCGCGAAGTGAAGAGCGCTTCCTTCTGTCGTTTGTCATCTTTAGACCATTTCGACTCCAGAAGCAAATCAATCGATTTCGAGGCTTAAGACAAAGAAGAGAACAAATGATCAATAGATTTGTGTCCAAATTGTCTCCGATTTTCGACATTCACACCAATAAAGTAATCGACTTTATGTGAGAGAAGTGTTGTCTTCTTCGGCGGTAGTTTTGACCTCAAATACTTTGCGATTTCGTACTCGATTTTCGATGGCTTTAGTGAATCCAAACCGACTTCAGACTAAGAGACAGAAAGAAAAGACATTCAATGAATCGTTGGGTCGTGTCTTAAGAGTGTTGGGAACCAATCGATTCAATTCAGTCATCAATTGATTTCAAAGACAACATATTTATGAAGCAATTGATCACTGAATTGGCCATCGATTTGAATGGCAAACATTTAAGACAATCACTTCTTTCTTTCGCTTCGGTTTTCTCCTTTCGGCCATAGTTTGCAAAACATATGATTTAAACGATTAATAAAATTAATTAAAATTTATTTTCATTAAAACATATATTAATTCAATGAATGTCTTATCGATTGAATACAAACACACATTCAATACAGACGTCAGTCATATGAGAGCCAAACGCAAACGACATGACGATTAAAGCAGACACTGTTGTCATCCCTTCATATCACACATCCTTTCCATCCTTTCCACCAATCACTCAAATGTGAGCTCAATCTCAAGATTGACGACAAATAAAATGATAACACAATTGATAAACAAATGCTTAAGTCATCGCAAAAAGCAATCGTTTGCTTATTATAACTTAATTAGAGATAACTTTGCATTGCATTCAACACCAGCGCTCACATTGCCTGACACGGTGTATGTGTTGCAGAGCACAGGTAGCCATACGTTGACTCTAAACATATGATGAACTCCTCTATTGAGTGGCAGTGAAGCAAATCTCGAACAGTCTTTGACTTGATTTGCAAAAAGTTTTTCTGGTTTTGCATTCAATTCAGACATCGAGTGAACTCTTATTGACATTAAATAGAGTGCAAATCAATTGAAAAATATTTTTCACATTTTATCACTTTTTCGCTTCATTTTTGTGAAGTGAAACAACTTTTTCAAACTTTTTGTTATAATTGTTTGAATTTTATCACAATTTTTTTTCTTGATTTTTTTCTATACTCAAAACCTATTCATATCAAAGATTTTATTCAAAGTTTAGTCTCAATTAAAGGCACAAAACTCATAATAAGTTCTTGAAAACAAAATATAAGTAAGTTTTAAGTGAAAGTCATTTCGAAAACTAATGAAAAGTTTTTCAAAACTTTTTAATACTTTTTTACCATTAATTGCAAGGAAAGTACGAAACGAAAATATTTGTAAAATTAATTAAACAAAACATAAATATAGCGCCAATTGTTGAACCAATTTGCGTGAAGACACCACAGAAGAACAGCGACTTGTGTCCGGTGCTTGTGTTGCGCAGAATGGATGCAATGCTGGCCCGGGAGTAAGAGAAGAGACCCGTGAATGCGATCCATATGAAGACAATCAAAAGACTGCCGAATGAAGAGTCTTGTAGTGGAGGGCTGGGACTCATGACAGCCATTGTCGTGATATATATGGCACAAACTGTTCCCAGAGTTGCAATCAGTGGTAATGTTCTTTTGACTGTCTCTGCGCTCACATAGAATGCAATGAAACAGGCGATAGGATTGGCCATTGAGGACAGGGTCACAGTCAGGTGATAGGTTGTGTTCCCGTACGGAAGACAACTATAGCTCTGAATACCTGAAACATCGAAAGGAATGTCAGATTGAAATGAATTTGCAATTCGATGACAGACTCGGAAGCACTCCATTAGTGAGGGCACAGATGTAGGCCTGGATTAGCAACAGTGCTATGAATGACTTCTTCGTAATGTTTTGTTCATTCGTTTGACTCAAGTCTTTTGGCTTTCCTTTGTCTGCCGAATGGCCGACATTGGGCTCGTCGGTGTCGGCGCTGACAGCTCTCAGATGTCTCACCTCTTCCTCGCACTGTTTGTCCGACACTTTCTCCGATTGACATCTCTTCAGGTGATTGAGTGATACGAATGCAATCAAACTCAAGACAACTAAACACATGAGGAACAGGAAGAACGCGCCGACAGTAAAGCGCGGTTCGGGATATTCGGCGACCGTTCGGTTGTCACCAGTGGTCGAGTTCACACATTGAGGATTACCTCCGATTCCTAACCATTGCATATCATGTCATCAAAAGACTTGACAATGAGTTTGGGAGTGAAAAAATACCCTGAATTATGGCTACAGTGCTGGGGATGAGTCCACTCAAGCCCTGGCCGATGAAGAACGACATTAAGTACTTAGACTTGAAGTGAGCCATAAATGGCATGTATAGCACAGATGAGGTGCAGTCGGACAGAGCCAACAGCGCCGTCAGCGCCAGGAATGCCACCGAACGCTGAGAGCCATTGACTTCTGTGGTTTGATCCCAAAACAGGGACAACAGAAGACATGATATCGTCCCCAATGAGAGTATCAAATGAATGGCAGGCCTTTCGATGGACTGATCCGACAGTGAAGACAATTGTATAACAATTTTTGTAAAACAATTTTTGTCATGTTTTCAGACCTTAAGACTGAACTTGAATTTGAGTATTGAGTACACAATTGGTCCAATGTTTGCCAACTGTGTTATCATCACTATATATGAAGTGAGACCCCATTCCTCCGGTAACCGCTCCACAAGAATCGGCGTCTGAACCCAAACACCATTGACGCCAATCCATGAGCTCAGGCCGAAGACGATGGCCAACGCGTCCACCAAAATGACCCTTTCTTTTAGCATTGTCTCTGATTTACTTCACTTCTTCAGCAACACATCCAATGAATAGTAAAATTAATTCATATTTTATTAATAAAAATACAATTGATTTGAAGTAATATTTTTGCCAAACATTGAACTCATTATATAAACAACACTTAAATCAATTCATTGGATATAAAACTATTATCTAATCGTTTGATTCAATTAATTTTTATTTAAAGCAACGAAAAAATGATTATTTTTTTATTGATAAATGAGTGCAAAATAAGACCTAATTATTTAAGTATTAAATTAACATAAAATCAAAATAAATTTGATTTATAAGTGAAGACAAAACATGTGATCACTTGTCGTCCCTTTAAATGATTGCATCACAACATGACTAGAGATGAGAACCGATAGCATAGAAGAGCACAACCAATGTTCACATCTCTAATCATGTCTTCAATTATCACTTGAAAAATGTTAATCACATTTCTTCGGAACACTGATCCGGAACAAACAATTCAACAATTATGAGACACTTATTCAGCAAATTCTCTGTCAATTATATTGCTTTCAAATGATTAATGACTTCTTTGAATGAAAATTGAATTTCAAATAACTTTTTCATAACTTTTTAATTTGATATCAAATTAACAAATCGTTTATCAAAACAGTTATTACAATGAAAAAGGGCTGCGATTTGGCCTTCGGTGGGCTTTTCTCTCACACATTTCACAGTCGGGAGGCCTTTGAGGTCATGAATACATTGTTAGCTGTTCTATAGGTATGTTCTTATCGGTCATTGATCTCAACGTTACAAACATTTTTAATAACTCTTTGTTTTTCATTCATTGAATGCAAACAAAAAACTCATTAATATTTAAAAAAAACAAAACTTTTTTTGTAATAAATGCAAAGAATTTATTGAAAAACACAACAAAGGGTTAGGCATTGAATCACATAAAAGGGACTCAAATCAAGTCAAGAAGGGGTCAAAAATGTTGAAAAGTTTTTGCTATTTAAACAAAAAACAATAATCTATTGACGAACCCATCGAACAGAGAATACACTTAAAAGGAAAGCCTTTTAAAGAATAACAAATCAATTGAACGCTTATTTGAAGAGACAGTCAGTCATCAAATCATATCAATTGTTCATAATTTACAATAAGATATCAATTATTTGTAAAACATTTCAACGGCTTTTCATTCAATTGTTGACCTCAAAAAAACGCCGGCGCCTTATGTATGGCTCTGTGAATGATTGGCCAAATTAAGGGTCTCTATAATTGCATTCATTAGACAATAATTTATTTTTAAACTACACCTTAAATACGAGTTATGAGAATATATTAAATCATTTTATGTGATGTTTAATCAAAAAAATAATTGTCTGTTAAACGCATTGCGAATCAATTTTCATATTCAAGGGGGAGGGAAATCCAGGGGGCAAAAACAACAGGGGAATCAATGTGACATTCTTTTAAAATTTGCACCTGATTTTAATCACTACATAATTGCCAAACTTAAGGGTTAAGCGAAAAAATGATGAAATGTTTGCCAAATATATCTTTATATATCATTGACACTCCAGTAGACGATCTGGGATTCCTGACCACCCTTACAACCCCTGAGGGCCTAACCCTAGCCCTGCACTTATGAATTTAAAAAAAGAAAAACTAGTTTTGAAATAAAAAACTAAATCATTAAATATATTGAAGTCATTTGATTCCAACACAAAAAATATTACTTCAAATGAGTTATTCTATAATAAACTATAAGCAGAGGAAAGGGTTTTCACAAATGCATACATTCTTCGCGTCTATACATTGTATGCATTCTCTTCATTAAGACTTTTTTAGTCCAATTCCTCTATAATTATCTCAAGATTTGATCATTAGATGGACAGGAGATGCAAATGGGGAGGGAGAGAGAGAGAGAGAGAGAGAGAGAGAGAGAGAGAGAGAGAGAGAGGGAGAGAGAGAGAGAGAGAGAGAGAGAGATTTGAATAATAAAAATGAATAAATATTTATGTTTTGAACAGATAATAGATTGAGATATAAATCAAATTTACTTTACGTAACACTAAATGAAATCTCGAATAAGAGGAACAAAACGAAATGCAAACCAAATGATCGCAAACCGAAAAAATGGGTTAATTATCGACACCAATAATTCATAGCCCCTTTTGACGCCTGAATCACAAAACTCTTGAAATAATATTTTTCTTAAAAATTAATTAAGTGTTTGAGTTTGTAGTCATAAGACTCGATGTCAGTGAATGATTGGTTTGGTTTTGAACAACAAATTCATTTTAAATAACAATTAAGACGTGATTGGAATAAATGCAAACATTCTTTGGCTTTGATTTAATTTTTTTAAAAGTATTTCAACGAATGAATTCAATGACAAATACGAGCAAAAAAATGATATTTATATGCAATGAATTAAAATACAATTGTTTTCTTATCATCAAAAAGAAGTTTACAAAGAATTTGAGGAATAATTGACTAATCATTCGCTCATTGATTACAAAAATCACAGATATTTGTAATGAATTTAATTATAAAAACTTATATAAATCTAATAATCAATTGTTTTCGTAATAATTTATTTTCAAAAAAACAAAAACAAATAATCATTACTTAAAAAACGAGAAAAAAAATAATTAATAAAATTTGTTTTCAAAGAATAAGTACAGAATATATTGTAAGAAATGATGTCATTTGACTAGTATTTGATTAACAGTTATTTTAAGAGTTTTTTCATATATTTATTTGCAAATAATGGACACAAAACCGATTAAAAGCAGATTTTTAAAAACGAAAATAACTTCAAGTTTTTGATACAAAAGTTATTTCACTCATTATCTAACGAACCGGTCGTTCGAGTGTTGTCTCAATTGACTCAAATATTAAATGTTTTTTTTCTTGTAATCGATTTCTAATTTATTTTTTTAAAAGTTTAAAATTCAAATGAAAAAAAGATTACTTTTTCGTGTATTCTAAGAGTATTTCATCAAAAATTCAGACATCAATTGAAGAGAGAATTCAATGTATTATTTAAAGAATATTTTTTGTCAAATGAAATGAACTTTTTTTTCTATGAAAGACTTATTCTTTATAATAAATATTCAGTAATTCCTGAACGGAATGATTGATTGGTTTCAGACAAAAGCGATTAATGTATAAATTATTTGAAAATAATCGTCAAAGAGTTTTTGCCATCGAATGAATGGCTGATCAAAAATAGCGATACTTTTTGATGCAATCGTTTCCGAGATCGACAACAATCACGTGATTGTCGTTAGTGGTCACCAAACTGGTCGGTCGTCTCAGTTTGGCGTCACTGCTGTCGATGCAGAACTTCAACTGACCGGAGACTAAGTCGAAGACTTGGATAAAACTTTTCGACTTTTCCACTCTTGTGGCCAACAGGTTGTCGTTGTTGTCGACAGTTATGCCACAGTATTGTCCTTTGTTTTTACCCTCGTAATAGATCTCACGCAGGAATCGACCGCAAGAGTCGAACACTAAAATACGCGAATCGGCGACAAATATATTGCCGTTGAGGTCGAAACACACGGCGCCGATCACTCCCATCGGCTCTGTCTTTGGGCTGTTCTTTGTCTTTGATTGGATGCCAGTTATCTTCGTATTAAGTTTGCCGACGGGATGGAAGAGAAACACCGCATGCGCTCCGTTGTCGGCCACTACAATCTCGCCCCTGGCGTTCACGGCCAGACACGTCGGCTCAATGAAGTCTCGGTGACTGAAGTGTCGGACAAACTCTCCTTCGAGAGTCAGTTCCGTAATGTTTTTATTGCGCCAATTGCTGACTAGTAGTGAGTCGAAGCCGGCGGTCAGTGCGATGCCAGTGCCGGCCCTGTTATCTAAACCATGGCCTTCGATGTGCTTCACGAAACTGAACGGAGAGTTATTGCAGTTGTTTTGCATAAGTATTTTAATCCTTCCGTTCCCTGTGTCCAACACATACACCTGTCCGTCCCGTTGACTGATGGCCAGCCCCACGGGTTGTACGAATTGGTGCTGATCTGAGCCACGACAGCCATATATACACAGGGGGTTAATGTGTTCGCACACCTCCAGTTCGATGGGAAAGTCTTTGATTGGACGGCCGAAAATGGATATTTTAAGTGAGTAAAGGCCAGCGCTGGGAGGGGTGAACTGGGCCTCATATGTGCCGTCTCTGTTGTCGACGATCTTTGTGCTAATGTTTGTGGCGTCTGACATGTGCTTGAGTTCGGCTGAAACGGGATCTCCGCCGAACTTCTGGCGAAAGCCGTTGTAATCATAAGCCGTGATGTGAGCGACGGAACGCAAATGAGCCGAACATTTACTGATGGTCGCCGTGCACAGGGAGGGAAACGTCTTACTCGTCCTGATTGTGCCGAAATTGTTGACGCACTCCTGTATGTCATCGACGGCTGAGTTATGCAAATGTTCGTAACGTATGAAACAGTTCTCTCGCGGTTCGAGTAATGTGTTCACCGAATCCAACTTCTGGTTGAGGTCTGAGATCTTTTTGCTGATGTTTCGCACCTCCACCTGATATTCGAGGCCACAGCACTCGGTCTCCACTTTCGCCTTTTCCGTCTCAATTATGTTCAACTGTTCCGTCAGTACATTCCTCTTGTCTTCTCTGATCTTTTTGGCAAAGCTGAGCAACTCTTGACGTCTTCTGTCGACAACATTAATAATCTCTTGAAATGTTCTGTTGATGTCTTCGAACGAGTGGTCAGAGTTTTGGTCCAGTTTTCGCATCTCGTTTCGGACATTGTCTGCGGCGTCGTTCAGTTTTTGGATGCATTGGTGGGCTCTGTATAACAGGATTTCGCTCAGCCTTTTGATTGCTATCGAGAACGGGATGACCTGATTGTGGGCACAGAGAGGGAGAGAATGGCAGCAGTTAATAAAATAGCACATCCACTGTCATACCAGTCCCACAACTATCCCTAATGATAATTACCGTATGTTCGCAGCGATTATAATCCTTATTATCAATAATCGACTGTCCATTAATGGAAACGTTCGACCCATTGGAACCGTGCGAACCATTGGTGCAGACACTGCAGAAGACACTGTCGCAGGTCTCGCAGAAGAGCAACTCCTGCGACACATGACTCGAACACTTGGGAATCACTTCACGTCTTTGACGGGCCATCAGATCCAGCAGTTGGTTGACCAGAAAGGAGGGCGGGAGAGCAATGACACCCCCGCGCGGCAACTGAATCGACTCGCGACATATGGGACACCGAAAACAGCCCGTCTGGTCGCGAAGACCCGCCGCCACGACAATACGCTCGAGACATATGCGGCATATGGTGTGCGAACAGGGAAGCAGTTTGGGGGTGTGCTCTCCGGCGTCGTACGTATACAAACACGTACCGCACGTGAGGAAGCCTTCAGTGAAGTCTTCATAGTTGATGGACACCGTCTCCACCAGTGTCGAAGAAGTCATCATTTTTCGGCCCAATTGGGATCTGTTGGGCGAAAGAGAGTACGAAAAGCAACAGTGCTTTAGAAGAGGTGTTTATAAATATTTATGTCATATTTGGTGTCATTAGACATAACATGACATAAAAAACATAACATTCAATGAAATGACAATAAAATAAAACTTGAGTTCAAATGTAAATGATTTTTTTGATGGCATTTACTATCAAATTGAATACCAGTGCAGATATAAGTGCAGATGTTTTTAGTGAAACTCGCCATAAGTTTACCATTTATTCAATAATTTGCATTTGAATTCATGTTTACAGAAATTATTGCAATTATTAAAAAAAATTATAAATGATTTTTACCTAAAAAAAGGTCTCATTTAATGAGAAAATTATAACTCATTGAATAATATTTTATTCTAACCTTAAGGTTATGAAAGACATTGAATAACGTATTGAATAATAGCTATAATATGGTAACAATTGATTGAAAGCAACGAATGAATGAATCATTAGTTTTTAGTTCATATCTAAACATGTAATCAATTTTCATGACTTTTTTTGCACATTTCTAATGAAATCGCTTCTCAAAACAAAAACCTTTCAATTAATTCATATAACGTTCATTGATATCAAAGGCAATGAAATGTCAAATATTTTTGCGTTAGTTTTAAATTATTTTGCACTCATTTAATGCCCACACACTTAGGACAGGGGGGAAAGGGACCCAAAGACGTTAAGTGAAGGCAATAGTGCACACACACAGAATGAGTTCCTATTTTACGGTATGCGAGAAACATTGGGTGCTTTACACATGAGAGGGACAGGACTATTAGGGTTGCAAAACAAAGAGAGAATGAGAGAGAGGTTTAGACAACTCGACAGCAAAACTATAGACTAAATGTCGAGTGCATTGAATATTGTGAACGACTTTTAAAAGACAATTGGTTTGGGTTTTAACTACTCATTGCACACAACACTTACTGTAGTGCATAGCGTAGGGCATCATAGCCTCCCGGAGTCGTGAGTTGTAGTGAAAAATTCATTATTATTATGTGAATCTCAAACTCATAGACAGACTATCGCAACAAATGTCTAAAGTTGTGTTCAAATCCAATTTCATCACAAACTATAGCACTGGTAATGATCTTAACGTGAACTCAATGTCTCGTATTGTTTGTACACTTTATTCACAGCAAAATTCATATCAAAATTCATAGCAAAAAACAACTACTAATTGATTGAATAGTGCGCACAAAAACAGACAGAAAAATAGTGTTGATTTTGAGGACAATTCATGTGATGTGAGACTCAATACAAGCGCCTGAATTCAAGGCAAAAACAAACACTAAAATGTTTTACTCGTTTATAATGTGAGGTAAAAAACGTATATAAAAAGTTATGAACAGATTTTTTACGTCGAGAAGTGACTCAACACTGGAGTAGTGAATACACAACTGAGATATTGTATACAACCTTCAGTTTGGTGTTTGAGCTCAATTCGTACGAACTGGATATGATATGCTCAGGCACTAGCAGCTGGTGCTGGCACTGGCACTAGCGCCTGGTCTATTGCCAGTCCTTCACTACAGACGCAGCGCTCAGTTATGTCAAACAATTGTGCTTTTGATGCGAAAAATAGACAACTATTTTGAGCTCTTATGGCATGTAATCAACAAATTCTTGAAGTCATTAATGAGAAAACATTAATGTCTTTCACTATTGGCTTCAATCGATTGGATCTATGGCTCAAAAGTACACATAAAACTGAATCGATTGTATTGATGTAAAGCAAAGCCGTCAGGCATTGGAGGCATTGCCTCGAGAATGGGGTTTGCTTTTAGTGGTAGGGCTATACTATAGCCCCCTTTGAGAATACCTGTGCTGGCACTGGCAGTGGCATAGATAGGGCACACAACTAGTTGTATACGAAAGCCAAGTATCACATGTTCTACAATATAAACAACAGAGAGTTCTTCAATGAATGCCTACCGAAGACTACGGTTTGGTTTGGTTTTGTCATTAGAAACAAAAAAAACATAAAATATCGGTTCAATAAAACGTTTGGTTCGCGTGAAAGCGAAACTCGCATCCAATCTATAAATTATACACACTTTAAGTTTTTATGTTTTTATGAGCGAAAACTATAAGTACGAAATGTTTGTGCAATAGTCTTGTAATGAATTTTTTTTGTGACAACTATTTAATTAAATTCAATTAACTCTCGAAATACAAAGTCGTGAGAAATATTGGATACAAATATACACATTGAAAGCACACCATTGAGTATAGCACTGAATAAATACCTCTTATGTTATGGTAATTGAGTTTAAAAACTTTTTTCTTTCACTCATTCGTTTGGCAGACAATCCCTATATTGAGTGTGAGCTAACATTCCTCTAATATACCGGCGATTCAAACGAGAAAACGGTATATAAAGAAAAAAGTTTTGTATATAAGAAAAGGGATGTGCTTTAAGCGCTTCCTGTGTTTTGACCAAAAAAGACCTTAAGTTTTGGTCTAAATTAACATTTTTTGTGCATATGTTTAAAGCAATAATAAATGTTAGAAATAATTATCTTCAGTGAAGACGTGGCAGAGCTTACAGACAGTGCGGATGGACTCACACTGTGTTTACTTAGTCTTTTCAATGGAAATAATGAACAGTCACTCAGTTATGAAGAGAAACGAAGTTTTTTTCTGAAAAGTTTGTCCAAAACTTGTCTTTCCATTCAAACAGTGGCGGACAGTTGTAAGAGCGCACTGTAAGGCACACGTCCTTTCAATGGATGTTTGTCTTCACAACTCTAACACATATTGAATTGCAATGTAATAAAACTTTGTGAACTCAAGCCCTTCCGGAGCGAAGAACGGCAGACATTGAGTGAACACTGAGTTAATAAACTGTGGGTTCGTTTTGGAGAATACGGTTTCAAATCATTTATGTTTGTTGTGAAATGTCTTTCACTTTTCACATACAAAAAAGAAATCTAAATCTTTTTAAAACTTAAAACTCAAATATCGAATAATATATTCTTTTCTCACATTATATTTGTGCTAAAAAACTATGAAATGACTTATTCAATGGCAATAAGAATATGTTTTTTTAGATTTTTTTGATAAAAAAGTTCTCAAAGAAAATATGGAAAAAATCTCACAATAAGTTCATAACTATTTTCTCTTAACAACTGATAACTGAGTTTTTTTTGCACAAACAGACATTCATTTCGTTTTCATTTATTACTACAAACTATTAGAAAAAATTCTTTGTATTTGAGTTTTTTTTGTTAAATAAAATGTTTATTGAATTATATTAATGCAAATGATATAAAACAAAACATTTAATTCAATCATTAATTTGTTTCAAACAAAACATGAAAAATGAGAAATTAATTCAATTTAAACGATAGTTAAAAACATATAAATGTTGTCATTGAATACCAAAGAATCAAATTTCGATTAGAAATGAGAGAAATTATTATTAATAAATGCAAACATTTCGTTAAAATTATGAAATATGTCTTTAATACAAAATCATTGAATTTGAAGAAGAATTGCATTGAAAAACAAAAATTGTTCAAAAAGGAGACAATAGTTTTGTTTAATTGAAAAAATAACAAAAAATGTGATCAAATGAGGAAATAAATGCTCAAAAAGACTAACTTATAGTAAAATTATTTTGTAGTCATTACTGAAATTCATTGGAATATTATTTATAAAAAAAACCAACGAATCCTTCAGTGTTTAACCCGACAAAAACGTCTCCGGAATTCATAAAGACTTAAATATAAAAATGATTTCAAATGTAAACATTGAAACGTGAACCGAACAGAGGACTTGGATTTTGAAGTAACCCAGGTGTTGTCAGGGGTATGGTTGAGATAATTTTATGCTCAATAGACGTATCAAACAATGTTCAGTCGTTTTGAAAAGTCAATAAAAAATATCATAAAGTGATTGAAATATATTTAAAAGTTTATGTCTAATAATAAGTACATTAAAAAATAGTGTTGTATTAAAAGCCCCTGGCCTTTGTTGCACCTGAAAACACTGTAATTGCTTTTTGGAGATTATATAAAAGTTTTTAAAATAGTTTTTTTCAACTTTGATATCTATTATAATAATAATGATAAAAAAGTCTATTGTTTGGCATCGAAGCACAAAAAATAATTATACAATTGATTTAAACCCCTGAATATGAAAGAGAGAGAACATCCGACTCATGTCATGAAGGGATTGGGATATATAAAAACCAGATTTTTATCGACAAATCATAAACAAAAATTAAAATCTAAATGAAAGAAAGCCATAAAAACTAAGTCTACAAACGCTTTGAAAATTAAAATTTGAATCGAAAGCAAAGGCTTTTTTAATTAAACAATTCATTCGAGTGAATAATTGTCTTCATATCTCATGTCAAATGCATTCAATGAAATGCATTTCAAATAATATTTGAGATAAAATGCCATTAAATCATAGAATAAGTGAAATATTATTTTAAATTTTTGCTTTTTGACCCAAACTTTTAATTGAGAAAAAAAAGGAAAACATTTTATTATATAAATATCAAAACAGAGAACTTATAACGAGTTTTGTTGTTATAGTTTATTCATTACTTCAGCGAAAAAAGAGCAAAAACATTCAAAATATCCTTTCGTTTCAGAATTTATTTACAAATTTTCAAACATAAATAAATTAATAAATGATATGAAAGAAAAAAAATGACAAACATATAAATATACAGTATATTAAAAGAGGTTTAATCTGTTCGCACCAGACGTTGAGTGCCATTCCTTCAAAATCATAAGGTTTTCGAAGACTTTCGTATTATATCTCATAAATAGGTCACAGAAAAATGGCTCAACTTTTACATAACTAAAAATATTCATCGAAATAATTGCTGAATAAGAAAAAAAAATAAATCATAAGATCTGAAACATAAGTGGTTTTAAAGTTGAGATAATGTTTGTTAGAATTGGAAAATCATTGGAAAATATTGTGTAAAGAGATGTTCAAATGTTTACTATCTGTTGATAACTAATTTTTGTTCATTTTTATATGAATTAATACATTATATCAAAAAAAAACGAATTGTATTTGATTTTCACATATATTTTTTGACTCAAAATATGTGAAAATGATTTAAACAAACAATAGATTATAAGCTAAAAATGATTTGGTTTTTATAACGATTAGAAATACCATTAAGAAATGCAAACACTTTTGAGAGAGAAAAAACAATGTGTTTAAAGTCTATTGATTTCTACAATAATAACAATAAAAAATATTCTGAACAAACACTACACCAAACAGAATAAACATGAACTCAAAACCATTCAAAAAAAGATTTTTTGACTAAACATTTTTAAGCAGAATATGAATACAAATACAAATTATTTCATATATTTATTGAGTAATTCTTTGCGGAATTTTAAACAAACATTTTGTCTGAAATTTTGTTTTAAACAAATTTATCGTATTTTATATATAGATATCATAAACGAGAAAAATAAATGATAAGAATTATCTCTAATTTTTATTACAGTCGACGCCCACCGAAAAAATTATTCAATATTTTGTCAGCAAATAATAAATGGGCGAAACGTTTAAATAATAAAAATACTAATCATTTGTTTTTTGTTTGCAATTAAGAGAGAATAAAACTAAGACTCAAGTGTCCGACCATTGCTTTCAATGTAATCAATGAAAATTAGGTTTTGTTTGACATCAAAAGCACATGAGATAAGAGATTAGAAGTTAAACATTAATAAAAACAATGAGTTTTTGCACACAAAAAAAGAGACCAAAAATAAAAATTTTATAATCACATGAAATAATATTTACAGAGATTTTAATAATAACAAAAAATGTTTTTTAATTTTTTAATTCTCAGCTCAACTCTTGAGAGACAGGAATTTGAGACAATCGTCTGAATTGAATGAATGCTAATAAACATAATAATTATGTAATTAATGAAATGTTAGACAAATGTAATGAAACTCAAACTCCAAAATGTTTGGCCAAATAATAACAACCATTAAATATGAATATTATTATTGAATCGTTTATTTAATTATAATCAAAACATATCATATGATATGCAACGAAAAAATCATATTAAAAACATTTTATGCATTCAATCATAAAATGAACAAAAAAATTCTCAACCAATTGAGACATTTGTTTATTTCGTTTCAAAAGTCAAGGCTTTAAAAGTTGTTATAATTTTTTTTCATTTTATACATAAATTCTTCTAAACTTGAAATAATGAGTTAATAACTATATGAAAGTGAAAACTAAAAACAATTGTATTCAAAAAATAAAAAACGATTGATTTGTTTGACAATTTCGGGGAAATTTATTTTTCAATTACTTTTAAATAAAAAACTTCAAAACACTTTGTAAGACAAGAATATTCTAACAATAAGTCATTGAATGACAACTTATTGTTTATTTAAAAATTATTTTCGAAAACTTATTTGCTTTGAAGAGAGACTAATAAATGAATAAATTTTATGACAAAAATATATAATAAAATAATTTCAAAATTATTATCACTTCATATGAAATGTGTGAAAAAAATGTTTGCATTGATTATAATGTTTAAACAATGGCTATAAAACTTAAAGGACAGTCAAAAAAACATAAAATCGAAAGCAATTAAAATAATTTCTCAAACAATGAATTATATGTTTGTTTAATGCATTCAAAACATATAGATTTGCAATGATATTAATGTTGCACTCATTTGAATACATTATCATTCGCTGCAATGTTTTTGTTCGTGAGTTTGCATCACTTTATTGGAGTAAATGTGCTTTTCATGTAATAAGGAAAGGAAGGGAATGGAATGGAAGGGAGGAGAGAGAGAGAGAGAGAGAGAGAGAGACTTTTTGAAAAGTTTAAACAAAAATTAGTGAAACCCTTAGAAATGCAATTCTCGATACACTTCTAAATTACATATTTTAAGGGGCGTTCGCTTCACTTATTCAATATTACGGATGAAATAGTTTTTTCAATTTTAATGTGAACTCAAACACAATGTCAGACTAACATTAAATGAACCTAATAGTTGCCCTGTCAGGGGGTGAGCAGACACTCCTTTCCCCTAACTGTCTCATAATATTAAAAACATTTTGAAATCATAAATGAATTCATAAATCGACAAAAAACTGCGAATCCCTTCTTATGTCACAAAAATTTCCACCGGAGTCAACTAACTCTATGTTCAAGAACTGAGAAATATATGAAAGTATTGAGAAATTTATTGAATAATTGCAACGAAAACTCATTGAAACAAATTGAGAGATTGGTGTGAAATGATGTAATCCTTTATAGACTTAATGCAAACTTAACTTATTGTTAGTAAAACAGATTTCGTTTCAGACCTCAAGAATATAATAAAATTTTTTTATTAAGACTTTTACCAAAAGTTGTAATTAATTTGTGAGAAGCCATACATTCAGTAGTCATGGGCTCACAAAACTACTGACGGTTTCGAGTGCATCAACACTTGGGGGAATGTAGTGTGCGATAGGGATAGGACTGTAGTCTTGAGAGCGAAATCAAAAATGAAAAAAAAATTTGAAAAAACCAAAAGTTGATAAGAGAGACGAGAAGTTGAATTATGAACAAAAATCTGGTTTAATGTTTAGTGTTTGTGTTTGACTCTTAATGTCTGAACACTTGATATGTTATGAGAATTGTATGAGAAATCGTGATTACAATAATAAACATTTTTCGGACCATTAAATCGAAAGGCTTTTTCTCTTTGATTTTTTTCTTCTTCATTTGGACTCTGAATCACTTGTGAGCAGTCTTTGTGTTGAAGCCATAAAGTTGTATAAAATTTCAATATATGTTCACTGACTCTAACACTAACTCTCTATGAAAAGTCTCGTTTGAATTTAGGGTTTGTTTTTATAAGAGAAATAATTTTTGTTTCGTTTGTTATACACAATTGCAGTGAAATTGTCTGTAATTATAGAAAGTATTCACGAAATGAATCAACAATTTCATAGAGAAGTGAATTTTTTGACTTCAATTCATAACAACAAAACTGAGACAAACGCTTGACGTCTGGAAAGGCTATTAATCAGAATTACTTTTTCAGAGATCAGTAAATGATTTATAAATTCTTTAAAATATAATAAATTATAGAAAAAAATTCACTTTTTGGCTCAAAAGTGGCAAAACATAACACAAAAAAAGAGTTTATTTGAGAAAAAACATTTCAAATCATAATTGAAATGAATATCAATTGAAAATATATTGAATAAAATATTATTAAAAATTTATTACTTAAAAATAATTACTAATTTTGTAATAGAATTAATGGATTTTAAATCAAATAACTATAATTGAGTTAAATTCAGAGATGATTGCATTCATTCATTCACTCCTATAATCAAATTAATTGAAATCATTACACAATTTCAAATCAATGAAGAATTTGTGCAAAAAAAACAAACTGAAGGATAAACTCAAAAAACGTGATTATATTTATATAAATTAATTGCATTTTAATATATAAAAATCGATTTGAAATCCAATACTCTTGTGATTTGTGCCAAAAAATGACAATTATTTTCAAAAAAAATGATAATACTGTATATTTGAATGGAAAGGGAATGGAAAGGGAGTCGACAAAAGTGAAAATAAAGTTTGCATTTCCTTTAAAACTAAAGGAAACCGATTATGAAATGGTTATAACATAACAGAAATGATATATTTTCACAATATATCTAAAGACTGATTCAAATTTGAGTCTTATTTTTTTCAGAGCTCACACCCGAAGAAAATACTGTTCCATAAATTGAAAATTGCTGTTAAGGGGAGAGAGAGAGAGAGAGTGACTGAAAACCCACACAATTCTTGAACAACCAATTAATAGACTATTACTGAATACAGTACTGAATAGTAATGAGATTTTTTTGTAAAATATATTCATTGAGTGAAACATAAGAAACGAATTCACAAAAAAATATTCACAAATATTTTCGGACACAAAAAAAAACAAAATCTCTGTATATAACTGTTATCGCATCTCAAAACAGGGCTAACATTCAAGACAGGTATGAATGCTGATTGAAATGCCATTCTTCATGGGTTTGGGTATCAAAAGGTCAGCGAAAAATAAAATAAGTTTTAAAAACACAAACAATAATCGCGTGAATTATAAAAACCAAACAATAATACATAAGAAGAAAAAAATTGAATAAATTTTCACTTAAAAGATAACAAGAATTTATATTTCATTTTATTATAGACTTTACATAAAAGGGGATTAAAATCACAAACGACTCACGACTGAATGGTTTGGCATTAAATAATAATTAAAAAAAATAAATATTTTTATTGAATTGCACTCAAAATCAATAAAAATAAAAAATAAAATTACATTTTCATTAACGCTGTAAAATTTGAGTAAAAAAAAGTAAAACTTTTTTTAATTGCAAAATAATATTCAAATAAAATTAATCGTAATTTTAAATGAAACGTAAAAATGAAATAAAAAATAACGATTTGTTTCAAAATATTATATCAAATATCGCGAAAGTAATCCCAATAAAAGCAAAGGTCAGTTCATTGGGATGTCAGTGAAACCTGTATTGAAATGGTTTGGGCAAAAACACCTGACTTTTTAAAGATAACAATCATTTCATAAAATATTTTTTGCAATTTATATGTTTATAAATAACTCATTCATTCATGTGTTTAAAAAAATTACTGATTTTTATGTTTATTATACGTGAAGTAAAAATATTGATTTCTGGTATTGAATAACATTTATCCAAAAAAAAAGATTTTAAGCCTTAGTGAAGATATGCGCCAAAAGTAGGTCTCAAAAAATTGACCCTTTTTTCAGTTTCACTGCAAAACAAATGACCAAAAAAGCTGTGAAACAAACCTTTTTTTCGCCCAAAAAAATATTGTATTTTTATTAATAAATTATAATAAAAATGATTTGATTTTTAATTCACAACCACTTAAGACGAGACAATTGGTTGCTATGACAACACATTCACTGCATATATTAATTGCAATTTTAATTATCAAAATTCAAACCAATATTTCATTTATTGTTAATTCAATTGCAATTCAATTGTCATCTCAAAAATCAAACACACATTCAATGCTAAAATCAATTGAAAAATAATGTAAATATAAATATGAAAAACAAAAATCTATTTGTTTTGAAATGTTATACAAAAAAAAAACATTTAAATAATTGATAAATAATTTGCATTTAATTGACAATAAAAACGACAAAAAAATGTATACAAAAAAACACTTACTCTTCAACGCATTCCTCGTTTGCATTCATTTTAGTTATAATTTTATATTTAAAAATCAAAACATTTAAATATGAGTGCAATTAATAGGCACTAAAGAGTCGATACATTAATTGTAAACACTATTAAAATCAACTGAACATTGATTTGTATATAAAATATAGCCAAAGATGAAAGCATTCAATGACAACAACGACTGGAAAACAGTGTTTCGTATAGCAGTCTATGGGCTGAGAGAGCAGTTGAATGCCTGACTCTATCACTCCATATGACACACAACTGTGCTCTCAATGAAGACCAGCCCCTCGTAATGATGAGAGCGCAGTTGTGTTAGAGCACTGGTAGATCAGAAATAGACACCCGTTCTCTCTCTCCCCAACATATCCACTGTTTGGCTGCCTTTCTGGTCGTTAGTCTCAAATCAGTTAATATTTTTTGTTTGTCTCAAAAAAATTCAAAACTAATTGAATTTTTGTTTCATATTTTGATTGAATTTTTAGCTCATTTTTTCCTATTCTTCAGGAAATTAATATATTTTTTTTGTGCAACATTTTCTCTCGACTATAGCTTTCGCGATGGCTATCAAAGAATATGAAAAAGCAGTGAATAAGCGATTATTAGATATTATTATAAACTCAACACTTATTACAATTTGAAGTCAATTGAAAGACGAAAATAGCATTTGTTTTAATGATTTGTTGGCGAAAGAGATACAGAAAAATACAAAAATAGTTTTACATAAGTTTTGCCTAAGAATTGAATCCTTAAAAACAACTTTTAACGCATTTTCGTCACATATTATTTGGAAAACTATTTAAGTCAACACAAAATATGATATTTTTACGCAAATTGTGTGCAAAACAATTGTCTTAAGTCGTGTTAAACATTTATTTTACATAATTTTCTTTCATAACAAATATCTTTCAGTAATGAAAAGCCGTTTTTATTACTCCCTTTAACTGTAAATGTTAGCCATAAGTCACTTGTCTTATAGTCAAGAGTTTCAGTCAAATGAATATTTATATAAAATATCGTAAATTAAAATAAAATTTATTTTATTAAACATAAAATTCATTAATTATTTAAAAAATATTCTCTGAATATTAACGTCAAATGCAATGAATTTTTGAACTAATTTTAGAAAAACTATTTTAAAAATTATATTTTTATGTCAAAAAAGTAAATGTTTTTACTATTGAATTCACTGTTGAAGTTATTCCCATACATCGCATGAAAGGAAAGGCCTGTTCTATAGCCTGACCCATCGGTCAGATGAAAAGCCGGCAAATGATTGTATGCTTAAGAGCTATAAAACCTTTTCTGACCATTCATTTCGTGAAGTCATTGTTTAATTTAGTAAAAGGTCTGAACGGCCCATATATTAGTGGAACGGCAGATGTTTTAACAACATATCAATTAATTTAATTTCTCTATTGTTTGCATCACTTGTCGGTTATGCCCTCCCAAAAGAGATTCGGCTTTTCATATGGAAAGTAATATAAATTATAAATTCATTGCTTTCGAGATTAGGTTTGCATTTCATTTTGTGTGTGTTTTTCAAAGAGAGAGATATTTATTGAAAAATTGTTTTTCAGATAAAGTATTAAAATAAAAATCTCTTTTGTTTTGTCAATTATTTGTAAAATAAACACAAAAATCAAATGAAATGTTTACTGACATCATGTTTGGCAACAGATATGCCAGACGTGATAAGACCAGGGGTAAAAGACCCGAAAGATTGTGTGTGTGTTATGTTAAACAGTGATAACTATGTCCAGCGATAGCCGTCTCCCCACACCAAAAGGGCGCCGATAGTGTTGAGCCAGTCATAAATCTTTACGTCGACACCGACTCCAGAATTATTGTGCAATCGTTAGCCAAATGAGAGATCAAGTGCTCGTATTTCACGGCTTAGGTTATAGGGGTAGGGCTTGAAAATTGCAGGCAATCCCTCAGCATTTGAAACAACATTTGAGTTTATGTTTTGCACAAATCTTGAGATCACTTAATCAGAGCAATAAATTTTTGAGACAAGAATTCCTTTGAAATGAAAACTTCACTCAAAATGAATATTGAGTTTGATTTCGAGAAACGCTTTAAAAATATTCTTAATTTTGTTTATATATCGAAAGACATTATAAAATATTTATGTGTTTTTATAAGCGAACAATTCGTTGAAAATTCTTTCAAATATAATAAATAAAATCAATATATTTTCACAAAAAAAGAGCAAAAAAATAAAAGTAAACAAAAAATTAATTTATTACAAAAAAAAGTTATTATTTGTAATAATGAGTAAAAGTCATGAATTTGTTTAGCGTCGGACAAACCCACTATCAATACAGCTGTTTGTCGACTGTTTGGCCACATCCGAACTCGTTTGTGAGCACCGGAATCACTCCATCTGACCCCACGACCCGCAGAGCACACGTAGGTTTGAAATTACAAACACTTTTTCGCCTAAAAAATCAAACCATTAAATAGTAAAAAACATTCACTCACTTATGTCAAGCAAATTACATTTTGCAGAGGAAAGGGAGGGAATTGTATCCCCATTTTGCAGATGCTTTAATTTCCACTTTTTTTCTACACCAAAAGTTGCGACATTTCTCGGCATATGGATTATCTACAGTTCCTCTGCAGATGAAGTGGCTTATAGTGTATATAAATTATGGGAATAACTATTAAAATATAATTGTTTTGCAATTTATTTCAAATCACTTTAAAGAGTAATACAAACAAAAAACTGCAAAATCAGTACAATTAATGACAATAATTACAAATGAAAAAAAGTAAACGAAATACAATTTAATCTATTTTTAGATGTATTTGTAATTAAAAAAAAAGTTTTCTCTCGAAAACATCGATAAAGATCTTCGCAATCGTTTATTAGTGAGAAAAAGATCTCATTTTCTCAAACCAACAAAAACTTGTGATTCAAAAGTGAAGTAAAAAAATAAAATTAAAGCAAAATATTTTCGATATATTATAAAAAAAATAAATTATACAAAAATTTGTTTATAAAATGACTTTTTTCTCGTCAAACATCACAATCAGATGTGTTGTAACAATGTTTGGCATAGATTTTAATTATCATTAGATTTCAATTAATATAAATAATCAAATACACGATAAAACAGAATAATAATTAAATATAAACTTATATTATATTATAATTGCATTAAATTATTGTAAAATATCTTAACAAAAAATCGCTCTTTTCTTGTATTCATTTTAAAAGTAGATTTGATTTTGTAATTAGATTTTGATATTTTTTTTCCTATACAATGATTACATGATTTAGGATTTGATAGATGACTGAAAACATGTTTTATTTTTCTTTATGAACAAAATGTATTTCATTAGTAGTTATCCGATAATCAAAATATCATTTTTCAGACGGACTTTCATTAAGCAAACTTTGAGCCAATCTCTCGAAAGCCTTAACATTGAGAACAAGAAAACAATTAAATTGAATGCAATTTCAAAGAATATTTTTATCTTTATTTCCTAAACACTTACCTCTATCTCCGCTAAGGCATCGGCAGATATCTCTGTCCGGAAAGGCTGTTGTTGTGGAATAAAGATATCGGCGTCATCTGAACCTATGGCCGAAGAACTCGATAACGAGAGTCTATCTGATGTTGAGCTCGCGATTCTACTCCGAGGCCTCTCGCCTACGCCTGTGCTCAATGAGCGGGGCTTTCGCTTCAGAATCGAGACACTCGTCTTTGGCGTCGTGTCCACCGATTCCATCAGAACCGCATTTCGTGTGCTATTCGTCACGACTTTCTGTTCGTTGTCTTCTTTGTTACTGCTCTTTCTTCGGCTCAATTTAAGACTTCCCGAATTGTCGGTCAAGTCGTCGGGTATTTCCCACGAGAGACGGCCCAACTCGACGGAAGACTTGGCCCGTTTGGTCGAACCCCATCGGCCTCTGAGGATCTTGTCGTCGACAAAGTTGCCGATGAAACGCAATGGACTTCTTCTGGTCTTCGGTGTCACGCAAATCAATCCCTCGTCGATAGAGCTCTTCTTAGAGCCAAAACTGTCCGGAGTATTGCTTTGCGAAGAATCCAATATATCTGTTGTGTTAAAGGTTTTGCTTTTGTTGCTCTTTAGGGGAAATATTACTGAAAGACAACAACAGATAAAGTGATTATTCTGGAGATCTGACACTCATGTAGACTCACGGGAAGGGATGGACTGCGCGGCCCTCAACACCTGTGACGTCTGTGTCTTGCGTTTAAGTCTGGGACTCGAGAACAGCTTCTTTGCCGATGCGCTCAACGTCTTCTGTGAGGCGTTGTCTGACATAAGACCAATGGATTGTCCGAAATAATCGGTGGAACTCCTCTGCAATCCATGCAATGATTGGTTCTCTTCTTCATAATCTAAAGACGATCTCTTCGTAAGCGTCGCTAATCTGATCTCCTCTTGTCTTCGGGCGCATAGTTTGCTAAGAGTCTCTTCATTGCTCTGAAGGCTATCAATAGATTCCGGTCTCTTTTCGATGACCTGAAGTCTATCGAAAAAATATTTTTACAATTTTATTAACGATTAGTTTTTGACATAAAAATAGCAATCATTTACTTATTATGTGATTGTTCTTCAGTGAAGTCTAATCTCATCTCTCCATTATTTGCCCGATTCAATGGTTTGTGACAACGGATCACCTTTTTTGAACCCATGCTATAATTCTCTGCCTATTATTCAATGAAAAAAACAAAATTATAATTACTTTTGTTTAGGGCTTAAAAGGATTTTTGTATTGCAATTGATATTTAATTTTAATCTCAAATCAATCAAAAACTTTATTCAATGGCATTTCAATCACATATTAACCCAAAAAAAAAGAAAAAAAATGTTTTTTAAATGTTTTTTTTGTTGTTTAAAAATATCTTTTTATTAGCGCTTTATTTGTGATTCAATTCTTGTAATTCAAATCTAATCCATTGGTTATCCGATTAAAGAGATTGTTATTCTTATGCGAAATGAACTCAAAATTATAATAACAAAAAAATTTTATCATTCAGTGAATTGTGTCAATCACTCGACACCACGGCTGACCTGTTCCAGTCTCAGCGACTCGGCATTCCTAAGTATCTCTTCGTGAGCCTCTTTGGTGGTGCTGTCGTATGAGAAGTCACTTCTGTCGCCTTCGCCATCATTTTCACAGTAATCGCTATAACTCTTATCTCTTGTTTTGCTTCTTCTGATCCTTAATCTCGACGTGAATTCGTCTAACGTTTCGTTATTATAGGGAAAGTTGTCGTCAAAGATCTGCATCTTACTCAGTGAGGAACGGGATGACCGAATTTCATCTAATTTTCGCACTGTTTTTTCCGTTTCATATAAGGGTATCGAATGAAAAACAGGTCTTTTTTAGTGTTTAATTCAATTTTTGATTCTTTTGTTTTTGTGTTGATATTTAAAATACGATCAAAAAATTGTTTGCATTTAAATATTTATCAGAAAATGGGCTAAACTTTAAATATAATTTTTCGCTGTATTTTTCGCCTTAAAAGTGTGTCAAATATTTTATGAAAACTCTTTACGTGAAAATGCAATTAATTATCGAATAAAAGCCATTTAAAATCGTTATAAAACAGACCAAAAAAAGTTGTTTTCCTTAAATCTCTTGAACTTAAATAAAAATCTAAATTATATTTCAATATATATTATATAATTTCATGTTTTTTATTATCGATTCTAAACTCAAAATCAGATTTTTGTGAATAATTACTCATTTAAATGATTAATGAATAATAAGAAAATGAAAGTAAAAAATAAATGAGTTTTAAGTGTAAAGAGAAAAATAAATAATAAAAAATAGTTTTTAAATCCATATCTGATTAGTAGATCAAACGATACATACGTTGACATCGATTATAACCCAACGAATGACACGATTCGGAACTGCTTCTGGATATGGATGACGACTGGTCTTCGCCGATGTCTAACTGATGGAAGTCATCGGAATCATCGCTCGAGGGATCACTTGTTCGACGGTTTGGCGGAAACTGTCGAATGGGTTGACAAATATTATGTGAAAAAAAAACAAAAATCAAAGAGTTTTTCAATACTATTGTAAAACACATACACGAGTGGCGGACAGACTCTTTCTCAGCTCATCCCCTTTAGCCTTTTCGTAGTACTTAACACACGGTGACTCTCGTCTATAACTCATGACTGAGATTCTTGTGAAGAATTTCTGTTCACAAAAACTATTAGTAATTAAAAAAATATTTTGTGAAACAAATGTATCAAAAAATATTGCTTTTGATTGAAATGATAAACATTTGTATTATTTATAGAATCGATTTCAACAAAATTGTCGTCAATTTCTCAATACAATTACAACGAATCGAAAGATGAATTTTTGACACAAGCCATTGGAAATGGATATATGTGTCGCACATCCCAATCATCAAAGAGAAAAGCCCTACAATTTCTGCGCCGTTTGTCTTCAATGTCTGCGAAAAAATATTCTGTGATCAGAATGTGTTTATTTTAAGAACTTCTAGAGCCGTAAATATGGCACACGAGCACTGGTACTCTCAATACAGATCCATAGCCTCAAACATTTCAGGCATTTCATTGCAAAACTAAACTCTTTTGCACTTAAACTCATATTTGAGATATATTTTTGGCTTCAAATTCAGTCCGTATTCCGTATATAGCATTGAATACAACTGTTGTATAAACTCATCTCAAATGCAAATGTTTATAAAAACAGTGGTTTTTGATAATCGATTGCCTTTTGCTAATCAAAAGTAGTGAAGAATTTACAGAATAAAACTCCAGAAAGTCTTTGCAATATTTATTCATCACTTGATTTGAGATAAATTTTTTTACGAAAACAATATAGAAATCATGAGTTCGTGAGAGTTGTGTATAAAAAACATCAGATATTTGTGAAGCAATTAAATAGAAATGAGGTTTTGCTTGACTTTTAACAAACAGTTTTTTTTCGTGAAAATAAACTAAACTTTGTTTTAATTTTAGAAATATATTCAGATTTATTGGCGTCGGAACAAAATAAACAATTGTTTGCTCAATGATTACATCATAAGGCCTATTGAAACGCCCGGCCATTCAGTCATCAATATATTAATCGTTATAAATATTAAATAACTTTAAGAATAAATTCTTTAAATTTAATTCAAATGAAAAATTCAATTCAAATATAACTAAAGAATAAATAAAAATTTCACTCAAAATAAACCAATGATTGACTTGTTTTTCAATAAATAAATTTTATTTTTTATAATTTTATCAAAAAATCAATGACTAGAAAAAAATGAAACAAATGTTGAGTTAGTATTGAATTAATTTTAGACAAAATTCGGAAATATATTAAATTAAATAACATTTTATTACAGGAATTATTGACATATAAAACATTTTTGTCTTAAAATTGATATAAAAATATGAAAATAATTTTTATTTTACATTCGTTTTTAACCATAGATTTCATGCTATCTATAATGTGGTAGAAGTGACCGGATTTATGCCGTGGACTAACAGAGTCGGCGGCAAGTTCTTCGTCAAGAGATCCAATCGCTGCAGATATTCGATGTCAGGTATGGGTGGCGGAGGCGGCAAATACATGAACAGCACCGACGTGTTGTGGCTGTGCTCCTGAATCATGGCATTAACGTTCCGCAGATAACTGTCGGTCAATACGAATCGCTTCGGACTGTCGTCTTCTGCTTGAGTGGTGCCGTCAAACAGATCCGAGTTCGATGACCGAGATTCGGGTGTCTGAATGTCCGCACTTGTCATCGACTGATCCAATGGACTCGTTATGTGGTCCCAAATGACGACATGAATGCTGGCATCGATGCGAAGCATTTGTAATATCTGTTCCCATTGTAGTCGAAG
This sequence comes from Quadroppia sp. Gr-Ori-00064, assembly GCA_034700825.1. Classification (NCBI taxonomy): domain Eukaryota; kingdom Metazoa; phylum Arthropoda; class Arachnida; order Sarcoptiformes; family Quadroppiidae; genus Quadroppia; species Quadroppia sp. Gr-Ori-00064. Next base: position 6,617 of record JAQIXR010000288.1, on the reverse strand, counting down.
AAGAGCCGCGTCTTTGATTTTGGTGTCGACGCACATAAAGATTCTCACTTTCGTCGATGTCTTCCAACCGGGAACCATATGAAGAACACACGCCAATTGCATCAGAAATAGCCAACAGTTGTCGATATTAGTGATCGATACGATAGGAGAGAAGAAATTGATTGGCCAGACGTCGAGGTAGGAGTTGGTCGACATCATTGAGGCCTGGAATCAATTCATTAATACCACAATCACATCAATGGCCACAAAGAGTGTTTCAAACCTTATTGAAGAGATGAAAATGTCTGGCAATACAGACATTCTTCTCCAAACGAAACACAGAGTCGTATATCATATGAACGTATTCTTCGGGAGTGAAACATCGGTCACCGCCTCTGTCTCTGAGAGACAAAAACAACTTTCCGCGAAGAAGAATGTCTTTCATGTTATGATAGACGACGTTATTCTCGAAGAAGTCGTTGGGAATCTCGTCGTCATAGAAGCCGAACAAAATGGTGTTCGGTTTCATTGCTCCCAAACCAGCGATTCTCGACAACTGATGCAAGCCTTCCCTTACAGTCGTAGCTAAAGTCACTTCGACGAAGGCCTTGACCTTAAGTTTATCCATAAGTTTAAGCCAAAGGGGATATTCCTCGAGAACGGGATCGGTATCGAACTCATCGATGCCTCCGATCTTCACGTGACCCAAAATATAGAGTCCGCTCTTCTTCAGGTCATTGACGAAAGCGATTAATGGTATACAAGATCTGGGATTTGAAACCATTAGAAGGAATTGTGGTCTCCAGTACTTGACGTGATCTTTACGACTGTCCAGAAGGAGGAGATATTTACGAACCTGAAAAGGGAAAGACATTAAGAAAAGCAAAGATCGAAAAACCAATTCATTGATGGAATACCTGATGAAAAATCAACGCTTGACTGATAGAACCCCATCGGACGGGAGGGGAACGGATGTGAAGTGCGATCACAAGCAATAAACACATGATTATAGTTATCGCGGCGTAAAGTGGGTTAATCACAAACATCATTACAATGCAGCCCAACATTCCCATCGACGCCGTCTTCGTCGAGAAATACCTGAATGAGGGCCGGAAGTTTGGGGCGGAGGTGAGTGTCAACGAAAGACAGGCCAAGTTTATGGCGAAATAGGACAACAGGAAGAATACTGAAGTGATTTGTGCGATGAGATTGAGTTTGTTTATCAAAATAATGCACTGAACGGTAAACCACGTGAACAGCACCGCCGCGATTGGATTACCCGAACGTGACATACGGTTTATGGGATTCAAGAGACGCCCAAAGAGATTGTCTTTGGCCACGGCTTCGAGCACTCGCGAGGCGCCGATCAAATTGCTTAACGACGCCGAAAGAGTGGCCGCAAATATGCCGATCGCCACAAATGGTGGCCAAAAGTCTATGTATTGCATAAACAGATAATTGTTTTGCAGAAGTTCTCTATAAGTATAGCAAAAATCAATTGATTATTATCGTTGAACAAGTGGTTCAGTAGTGATACAGACTGTGGACACGTCGAGGCCGTGAGAAACACCAGTATTACATATGTGACAAACGTGAAGAAGACTGCGCCTAACGTTCCCCGAGGTATGGATTTTCCGGCGTCTGAACAGAAGTTAAATTTTTTTTATCGTTTTTTAAAAAAACTTATTTCACAAACCTTTGAGTTCACCCGACATGTTAGCGCCGGCCATAATTCCTGTGACACCACTGAATAAGACACCGAAAACGAGTGGAAAAGACGTGTAATCATTGGTCGTATAATCGATAGAAAATTGCGCTAAAAATTTGTAAATAAATTTAGTTAAAAATATATAAAAATCGATTGAAACTTGTCTTACGATTCAAGTTATCGGTGAATGTCTTCCACTTAAAACTCGTGAATTCAACAGAAGTTGTGTTGAAATGACTTCGAAAGTATTGGTTCTCAACGGGTATGTCGATAGCCATTGGGCTCTGACCCAAAAGGCTTATGACAACCGATAGAGTGCTTACCATAACGATGACGAATATGATGACAGTGGTCTTGGCGAAGACGGAGGCGCCGATCAAACAGATCAATGTATTGCTTAAGTTAAGGACTGAGCCGTAAAGTATTGAATGCCATCGACCGTCGGGAAGTATGGATGCGATACCGCCTGTGATTAAGACATTGAAAACACAATTGTCTCTCAGTTCGAGCTCTCACCCGAAGGCCCAAAATTGTTGACAATCCCTTCGACACAACCCGTGATATACAAAGCACTGGAAAATATGTTTGCGATGAAGAATAGAGTTCCTATACTTCCGCCAAACTCTGGCCCTAAGGCTCGGCTTATCATAACTGAAGACAATTGAAAAAATTAGTCTAACATTTGATGAGAGAAAAATGGTCTCACAATAAGCGCCACCGCCTTCGATAGCACCGTTGGTACTGATGGCACAGATGGACAGAACGGTGAAGACCAATATAGTGTACGCTAAGAGCAGTTCCAATAATGTTGTGAAGACTCCAGAATTGCCAACAATAAAGCCTGTAATCAATGGTAACAAAACATTGAAAAAATAAATGTCATTACAATTGATGCAAAAAATACGAACCGATTCTCAAGAATAGTATTGCACTGAACATAGAAAGACATACCGGTGTGAAGACACCGGAAAAGGTGGTCAAATTCTTGAGCGCATGTCTTTGGGGACTGAGTGGCTGTCGGTCTGGACTGGAAGTGCCGCTAAGATTGCGGAACAGTCTGTTTGTGGTGACAATCAAAGAGTCAAACATTCAGATGAATAACATTGGATGTGATGACACAGACCTGACATGTCTTAAGATGGGTGTCCTCTCATTGTTGCTGAGCTGAGGCTCCGGACAGAGACTGACCACCGAAGACGATGTGCTCAATGACTCACTTACGGGACTGACTAATGGTTTGGGTTTGAGATCAGAAGAAGAAGTTTTATCATTAAAATCATTGATAATTAGTCTTTCATTTGTCTTATGTCTAAAAAACCCACAAAAAGATGACATCGTTTTTGATGATAACAATTGCTTTGTTTGCTATCAATCGATGACGAATTCAATGCCCAAAAACGCCTTCAGTTGTTATCATCAAAACCATTGGAAACGAAAAACTGTTATTAAATGTGAAAAACAATTAATTATTTTTATAATCAAATATTTACTCACTTTTGATGTGAAACGAAATTACATTCAAATCGTGTTTTCATTCATTCATTTCATTCACAATTTTTTGTTTATAATAATAAACACGATTTGAACGTCAATTTCGAGCACTGATTGGGTTTACAGGTGTTTACAAAACATAGAAATATATCACAAAATATGTTATAATTATTTCAAATGTTTGACAATTGATTTAACAAATGATTTAACGATAACTAAAAACATAATTATATTTCAATTGCTATTAAACTATTGATTGCCTTCAATGCAGACGTTATGTCAACACAACCCCCGAGTCTATGAGTCACGCATTGCGTAAGTGTTTATACATTGAAAAACTTGATTAAAAGTTATGTTTTGTTTAGATTTTGTCATTAATTACTGTTAATAAACATTCATTGAATTCAATGCTATTTGTCTTCAAATATCATTACACATATATTGAGGTAATGTTGAAAATGACTTTTCCTTTGGTGTTGTGTTTCATTAGCTCATTGTTAAACATTATCTCAAAAAAGGGGTAAAAATATATCAAAGTCTAATAAACAAAAATTTTATCATTTGTTTAATATAGGAATCATTTGAACAAATGCTATAAAAAAGTGTTATTTTAGTGACTGTTATATAAAAAAGAAATAAAAACATTTTTTCACTCATTATTCACTCATAAGTCGCTCACAACTGACAACACATCCGACAAAAAGTGATCACAAAATCATTTCAAAACACAATGAGTGAATCCAATGGCTGTCAGTCTTATGGCATCTTCTGGGACATCGAGAACTGCAGTATACCATCGATGGAAAGGGCGGCGAATATTGTCCAGAATATCAAGCAATTCATTGCTGACAAATACGAGTCCAAAGTTGGCCACAAGTCAGAGCCGTGTGTCTTCTGCTGCTCATGCGATACAAGACATTTGGACACAAGACATGTGGAGGCGCTCAACAGATATGGTATGTCTCACACGTGTGTCTATTGTCTCAAATGGCGTCAAACGATGTCTTCTTAGGCGTAGATATACTTCATATCAACTCCAAAGACAAAGTGAACGCCGACTCAAAGCTGATCGAAATGATGCAGAAGTTTATCGAACATCACATCCATAAGAGTCAGATATTTCTGATTACGGGTGACATAGACTTCGCTCCAGTCATACGAACCGCCAAAAGACGTGGCTTTGAGGTGAACCTACTCTTCGGGCCGAAGACATCGCAAGACCTGAAGAACATCTGCACCGAATGTCACTCATATAACGAGATAATCAACGGTCGCGACAATGATGTGCTGATGGCCACCAATGTGGCCACCAATGACATTGCCATGTCTTCGAGCGCTCGCACAAGAAGTACGGCAACAAATACTCGGCTATTGTCTTACGAAGCGATGAATGTCGCGAACAGAGGACCACAAGAGGTGAAGGCCTGCGACAGTGGTGTACCGTCTGGAGAGACGGGACCACCGAATGCTGTGGAACCACATGTGGAATACGATGCGGTGAAGTTGTCCAAACTGATCGAGGTGACAGGTGTTGAGAAGCACATCGCCATTCGTCTGCTCGGCTTCTGTGGCGGTGACGTCCAGTTGGCCATCAATACCCTCATTGATAACTAAGTTCTCAATTGCTCTCAAAAGTCATTAAATGACTGTTTTTTCAAATGTTTTGTCAGAAAATCATTAAATATGTTGTGATTTGAATATCAATTAAATGTTTAATTAGTTTTAAAATTATTAAAAAACTTTTTTAGAAAACTTTAAATAAATTAATATTTTTATTGAAGGCGTTGTTGTCTGTAGTCATAGAAACCATTGTAAGCGACCAATGAGTGAACAGATATTTGAAAATCAAATATTGTTTTTGATTGAAAACAACGTTCAAAACATTTGATGAAAATTGTGTTTATTTTTTATTTTAATTGTAATTAAATATATTTGAAAATTAAAACTCATTTAACAATGAATGGCAAAGAGTTGGATAACTCAATGGCTGAATGGCTTTGTGTGGACTCGATGTAAGTGTTGTTCAAATTGATTGACACATAATTTGAGTGTTTTTTCAAAATTGTAATGAAATTAAAATTTGTTTTTAAAGTGTCTTTGAATCGGGTTTTCGTTGCGAAGCGTCGGGTGTTTTCTGGGGTGCCGTCGGAGATGATGAGCGCCGGTATGTGGAAGAGCTGAAGGAATTGGACAATGCATTAGATAATACGTTTACGATCTCAAGACTGTCCACAAATGACAGCAAAGAGGAAACAATTGATTCACCGATGGATTTGATGAATGAGATGTCGACGAAGAACTCAATGAACGATTCGATGGCAGAAAAAGACAATAGATTTTCGATCTCAAGACTGTCCACTCTTGACGTCATTGAGGAATCAATTGATTCACCGGTTGTTTCAATGAATGAGAAGTCGATGAAGAACTCAAAGAACGATTCGATGGCAGAAAAAGACAATAGATTTTCGTTCTCAAGACAGTCCACTCTTGACGTCATTGAAGAATCAATTGATTCACCGGTTGTTTCAATGAATGAGAAGTCGAAGAAGAACTCAATGAACGAATCGACACAAAAAAAAGACAACAGTTTTTCGATCTCAAGACTATTCACAAACGAATTCAAAGAACAATCAATTGATTCACCGATAGTTTCTATGATATCGACAAAGAAATCAATGAACAATTCGATGGCAGAAAAAGACAATAGATTTTCGATCTCAAGACAGTCCACTCTTGACGTCATTGAAGAATCAATTGATTCACCGGTTGTTTCAATGAATGAGAAGTCGAAGAAGAACTCAATGAACGAATCGACACAAAAAAAAGACAACAGTTTTTCGATCTCAAGACTATTCACAAACGAATTCAAAGAACAATCAATTGATTCACCGATAGTTTCTATGATATCGACAAAGAAATCAATGAACAATTCGATGGCAGAAAAAGACAATAGATTTTCGATCTCAAGACTGTCCACTCTTGACGTCATTGAAGAATCATTTGAGTCATCAAATGCTTCAATGATAGGAATGTCGACAAAAAACGATTCGACTCAAGAAGAGGACAATAATATTTCGATTTCTAGACTGTCCACAAATGGCATCAAAGAAGAATCAATTGATTTACCGATGGATTTGGGGAATGAAATGTCGACGAAGAACTTAATGAACGAATTGACACAAGAAAATGGCAACAGTTTTTCAATTTCAAGACTGTCCACTATTGGCAACATTGAGGAATCAATTGATTCACCCATTGTTTCGATTAAAGGAATGTCGACAAAGAAATCAAAGAACAATTCGATGGCAGAAAAGGATAAAAGTTTTTCGATCTCAAGACTGTCCACTATTGGCAACATTGAAGAATCAATTGATTCACCCATTGTTTCGATTAAAGGAATGTCGACAAAGAAATCAAAGAACAATTCGATGGCAGAAAA
>JAQIXR010000287.1:0-34980 GCA_034700825.1 Quadroppia sp. Gr-Ori-00064 | reverse complement strand
TAAAAATTATTGAATTATTTCATTACAAATATCAGAATTTTTTTGAATAATCATTCGTTCATTTGTTTTGTCATTACCAAAGCTCGGGGTTTGGTGAGGTTTTACAGATATAACGTAAAAAATTGAGCCTGGTACAAAAATAGAATATCATAATATTTTAATTTCTTAAATACTTAAACAGATTATATACCCCTTAATCAGGTGTATGTTTGTAACCAAAATTATTAAAAATCATATTATTATTAAATTTAATGCTTTCCTCAATGAATAATATTATTAAGTATTCAAGAAATTAAAATATTATGCTATTCTCTTTTTGTACCAGGCTCGATTTATTACGTTATATCTGTAAAACCTCACCAAAATCCGAGCTTTGGTCATTACATAAAAAAATATAAAATTGTATTATATTTTAGTTCAGATTTAGTGCAAAAATGATGAAATGTTTCACAATTCTTGAGAGGCCTTAAACTTAATGTTTACCGAAATATTCTCAACATTTAATTCATTCACTTTTAATCATTCATTTCTGATAAAAAATTTTACAAATTTTTAAAAATATTTTTTATGAAAGTTTTGGTATTTTCTGAATAATCACTAATTATTAGCTATTTTTGGAAAGGTTTTTAAGATATTTATTATTCACTGAATAAACAACAAATTATGGTATTTATAATTCATATTTCATTACAAACTTTTGTTAAAGTATTTTATTTATCATAAAATATAAACAGATGTGAAAAAAATAATTCATTTTATCAATCGTTTCAATCAATTATAGAGAGCTTTGTTTAGTCCATATTTTTGTTAGAAATTAATCTAAAATAAACATCAATTCAATTGTACTCGAATTCAAAGGATATTTAAGATTCATATTATATTTCAATGCATTCAAAGATCAACAATTCATTAGAACTTCTGTTGTTTTCAATGCATTTGCACCAAAAAGTCGAAACAAAACATAAGTTCATTATTAATGCAATTATTTATGTCATAAAACAAAAATATTGTCGCTTTAAATACATGTTATTCTAATGAATACAATTTTTCACATTTATTAAAAACATATTTTGTTTCACACAATAAACCCAATGAATTGCCAGTCATTAAAAGTTGACTTTCCTTTCCTATAATTTTTTGTTAGTTGTTTACAATTAATGAAATTTTTTATTTTTAATGAGATTTTACTTTCAGTCAATGTTTTTGAGAAAATAATTTTCAGATATTTATAATTTTGATTATTTTCTTCATTTCATATGAATTAGTGTTTCATATATTTGTTGAACGAATGCAAAACTGATTAAAATTGCAATTCATTTAAGACTAAATGATTTGTTTTAGTAATAATTATTTTGAATATATATTATATAACAAAATATCTCTGATTTCTAAACAAAAGTATTTTCAAAAACTATTATTCAATTGAAATAATGTTTATATGAATTGCAATAATACGCACAAACCCTATGATTGGGTGCCGTTGATCACAATTGATCGAATCTGAAGTGTTGAGCACTGATATGCACTGACATACCACTCCTACCACTCCTATCCAATACGTCTACCCAGTTATCAAATTATTCTATGGGTGCTCTGCATAGCACTGTCTGCACACAGCACTCATATTCTCGAAGAGAATTCATATATAAAGGGATTCTGAGTTGGGTTTCAGTCATAAGAATTGGTTGTTTTGCGTCAACAGTGTTTGAACGGACATCCAATCATCCAATCCATTGCTTAACTAAAACTAATTTATTTGATTCGCAATTCATTTTCTGTACAAACATTTTGTCAATACATTTGTCAAATAATTCACTGTTTTTTATAATCAATTTTATTGTTGTCTTTGAATTGATTGACAAAAGATGTCTAAAGTAAGTCAAGTGCGACAGAACTTCCACCAGGAGTGTGAGGCCGGGGTCAACAAGCAGATCAATATGGAATTGTATGCCTGTTATGTCTACCAACAAATGGTTTGTCTGTTTTTGCATTCAATGATCAAAATTAATGTCTTATTTGTGTCTTAAAGGCCTTCCACTTCGACAGAGACGATGTGGCCCTCCAGGGGTTCCGCAAGTTCTTCAAGGAGAGCTCGGATGAAGAGCGCGAACACGCGGAGAAACTGATGGAGTTTCAGAATAAAAGGGGCGGACGTGTTGTTCTTCAGGACATTGCCAAGCCTTCGAAACAGGATTGGAGTTCAGGACTCGAGGCCATGGAGGCGGCACTCGACTTGGAAAAGACTGTTAACCAGGCGTTGCTCGACTTGCATGGACTCGCCAGCAGACACAACGACCCCCAGTTCCAAGACTTCTTGGAGACACACTATCTGACGGAACAGGTGGAGGCCATCAAGAAGTTGGGCGACCACATAACCAACTTGAAACGTGTCGGTCCCGGACTCGGAGAGTACATGTTCGACAAGAAGACACTCAGCAGTTAAGCACATGATTGCATTTGAGTAACATTTGACAAATCAGTTGAATATTATTTAATGGAAAACAACTCAAACATTGAATTCTTGTCTATTCTTTGATTTTATCATTCATTAGATTTAATCAATAATTGCTATGAATTTAATCTTTAAAACACTTACTGTTTGTTAATCTTTATATAAATTCTATCAAATGATTACTCAATAAAATTAATAATTGAATAAAGAAAACAATTTTTATTTATTTGTCAAATATTTTGCGTTAAAACTCAACAAACATTTTAAATAATTTTCTATAAAAATAAATCAATTAAATCCCAAACCCATAAATATATGATTTAAAGGCACCTAAAAATGTAAATAAAAAAATACTAATAAATCAATGATTCGTAAAACGTTTGAAACATAATATCACAAAACAATAGAACAGATTAAATGCATTTCAGTATTGGTTTACATAAAAAGTTCAGTTATATTGCATTTCGTCAATGGCTTGAATTTCAGGTGTTCTTCAATGAACTGACACAAACAACGGGAAGACACACAATGTCTTGGGTTGGAGGGAAGGGGTGCGACACTAACACCTGCCGAGTCGGCGTGTAATGGCATATTAAGGTCTATTTTGCGACGAACGAAGTCTTTAACCCATCTCTGGCTATATCTGAGCAAAAGTTTTTCCGCGAATTTCTGGCAAAATTCAAATCAATTTTACATTTAATCAATCAATAAAACAAAACCAGATTTACCTCCTTTTGCGACACAGATTTTGGTGTCGTTCCAGTGATTATGACATCAGATGTGTTTATATCCATTCGTGACATAATTGTCGACGGAGTGGATGGAGAGATCGATTGGTCTGTGTTTGGCGTTTGGCTCTCATTGTCGATCATATCGTTGAGATATTTCTGTGGATAAAAACTTATGAAAACCACAAAAAAATGCATTCATTTATCACAAGAATAGACTTACAATACAATACTTGACATCAAAATAGATAAAAATCAGATTAATCTTATGACAAGAGATGTGTCCTTGGTCGTCCACTCCCAGCAGCAAGTTATACTTATATAACAAACCATTCACTTGAGATATACACCTTTCCAGCATATGGTAGAGCTATTAAGGGGTTGGAATTGAATCAATGGTTTTGATAAATTGTTTCAATTCGTTTCAAACCTTCACTTTGATGTACATCGAAACAAAGATTCCAAAGACATTGATTAAGAGCCAGAGAACTCCTCCGACGAAAAGAGGTAAACCCCTGTACCCCGAGAACAAGATGCCTAACAGTACTGCAAATCCAAATGCAATCCATATAACGAGTAGTCGTTTGTATAAAGTTATGTAAAGATTGAAACGAAGATCGTTTGTCAACATCTGAATCGCCGACACATAGTCTTCAACAGTAAGCTATCAATAGATGAGAAATATTGACATTAACTCAAATCATGTCATTTTATGGCATATTTTAAGTCAATTGTGATTTCATTTTCATTTAATACAACTTTTATCCCAAAATGAGTCACAAAATAAATCATTACTTCATTTCATTTCAATAAATGACATTTCATTTAAATGAACCAAAAGTCAAACTTACAGATAATGATTGAGCCATTAGTTCTTCGGGGACCAGCTCTGGCCTGAAGGTGGCGGGTGTTATCCACGAGCACCCGGTGTTGACGGGCAATACCGTAACGATTATGTCTCCATTGGCTGTCATTAATGGGAATCAATTAAAGACATGAATGACTTATATCCCGAATGTCATACCGAAGCCATTGGCAGAAGTGGAAGAATGATTGCAAGGACTCATTTCAGAGATATTATTGACTTCTTTGAGCGAAACGTTTTGAAGATTGGTATCATTTGAACGACTCGTCTCTCCATTTGATTCTCGGATTTCATTATTATTATTATTAGTTATAAAACTTTTTTCAACGATTTTATTGCTTTCAATGTTTGACATTAGGTTTGCATCCATTGTCTCATTCTGTGGCAAACGTAGCGATAGTTTAGAGATCGGCGAAGAACTGGATTCCCTCTTATGGTAGTCGTTGTCCATATATATCGAGTCCGTGGGCTCTATAGTCGCACAACCACTCGATTCGGTCGATTCTGACGGCATTTCGATCCCGACCTCATTATTGCCATCGTTTTGGTCTTCGAAACTGATCCAAGTCTTGCGATCGGTTTCATTATTGCTGTCCATTTTACCAAAAAATGAGACCAAAAGTCTTCAACAATTTATTGCAACTAAAACTCGTCTTTCATTTAAAACTAAATACTTATGAAATAATACTTTAAAACAAAACTAATATATATTTAAAACAATAAATTTTCAACAAAAAAACAATTAATTTTCAGATCATATCATATTTGAGACAATTTATAAAAAACTTTTGAAAACTAATACTTAAATAGTTTTGGATTTCATTCAGACATAACAATTGACGTCATTTTTAAAGATTCAAAGTTTTGATTTTGGATTAAAGTATGAAAAATGAAATAAATTTGATATAAAATTAACATAAAATTTAAGTAAAATAATAAATAAAATGAATGAATGAATGAACAAAAAAGCGATGAATTGTTTGCAAATAAATGCAAAAACAGATGAAAACAAATGATAAAAATGTTTACGAAAAACGATTTAAAAGTCTTTTCACAAAATTCGTTACGTTTTAAATAATCGTGTTTTCAATGAATTATTATTTAAAAATTGTTTTAATTATTGTTTTATTATAATTATCACAAAACTTATAGATTTATTGATTGCTTAAATCAATTCAAATCAATAGAAATGAATTGAAAGACAAAATTGAATTCAAATTATGTTATAATATATAGAGTAATGGAGTTTATGAACAATGAAAGGGTGAATCAGATGAGGAAAGTGAACAAGGTTGATTGTGTTGTGTTGATCTGGTTCATTTAAACAACTGAGTTGACCTCGTTGTGGACACCATGTGGTCGGACGGCGTTTTGATAGTATTTATCTCAATATTTACCGCACTTTTGGGCGAAGGTTTGATTGTCTTCAATGTCTGTATTGGTAATGAAGTGATCAATGAATGGTATGATTAGGTCTCACTTGGCTTATGGTCTACAGAACCGATAAATTCAAACGTCTTAAGGCAGAGGTCGAGAGACAGTGCAAACGATGTACGGTTTGGACACGGATTTCACTAACGATATGTCGGTCTCACCACTGGTTTGGTCTCACGACAGGTGAAGACAAACCGATGACGAGTTTGACGACGAGTGCAAACTTTGGTCATTGTCTGAGACTCTGATATATCGATAGTTTGTTTGAAAGACATTTGTTTTGAATATTAATTTTATTTTACATTTGACCGAAAAGTGGAGAAAAAGAAGGAAACGATTGGAGAAACAAATGACAAACAGATGAAGAAGAAGTTAGAGCGAGAAGAAGAGAAGCTGAAGAATCACAACCGAGACCTGTCTTTAGTGAAGATGAAGTCCATGTTTGCCATCGGTTTCGCTTTCACTGCTTTGCTGTCGATGTTTAACAGTATGTATGTATTGACACAACACTCGAAGACATGACAATTGTTTCATTGAATTGATGCCAACATCTGTTTGTCTTCGTATGGCTCAGATTCGACGGTCGAGTTGTGGCCAAATTGCCATTTGTTCCGATATCACTCATGCAGAGCCTATCGCACCGTAACCTCAATGGCGACGACTATACCGACTGTTCCTTCATATTTCTGTACATCTTGTGCACAATGTCTATAAGACAGGTATTTCTCAACCATTTCAATGACAAACCATTTATTGTATTCTCTAACAGAATATTCAAAAACTGTTGGGTTTCAGCCCCTCCCGCGCTGCCAGCAAACAGGGGGGCAATATATTCGCACCGATGGGTCCGCAGAAATAGTTGTTTTTAGACTTTTTTTTATTATTTATAATTAATAATAAATTTATTAAAAATTGAATTTTATTTCAAAAAACATTGGTTTCTCTCAAAGGCTTTTGACTGATAACTCTGTCCCACGAAAAGCAGCTCAAGTCGATTGTCTGATACGAGCCATCGAATAGATGTTCCATTAAACCCCTTCCCACTGCCGGTGCCATTTGTACTCCCTGTCCACTGAAACCAGTGGCCCAATAGATATTACGATAATAGAGGTCACGTCCAATGATTGGACTTTGATCCAGGGTATTGTGTTCATAGAACCCACTCCACGCACCCTTCAATTTAATATTCTTAAAGGCCGGGACTCTATGTGCCAATTGGGGGGCGATATGAGTGTCGAAGTAGGAGTAGTCGACATCGAGATTACTTACATCCGGTTCTTCACTCTAATGACAGTTGAATGCAATGAGAGATATATTAAGAGATTTTACATTAATAATGAATAAAAGCTATACTTCTGTCGGATTTTTGCCACAAATGTAGTTCCCTCCCAAACCTTCGCGCCGGCAGTAGACTGAAGTGGGATCAATTAAAAGTGGGAAATCGATTCCGGGTCCGTCGGGACAGTTGAAGACATAGAAATATCTTTTACTAAATATAAAAACATCACTAATTATAACGAATTTGATTCAAAGTTTGCATACCGGGCCTCAACCGGGAGTCGGTTCGCTCTAATGCCCCGTCTCTTCCCATATTCGAGTTTGTCGGCAATGAAACCCGAATTAGCGCCACAACAGACTATCCCGGAAGAGAACTCAATCTGTTTGACGATACCATCGGGTTGTCGAACGATCACATGATTAACTGTCTGTGAATCGTCTTCGGCGTATTCGACTCCTCCGAAGTCATTTTGAGACCTGAGATTGAAGTCAAGAATGTCTGCGTGAAAGTACTCAACGCCTAGTGTCTGGGCTTTAGTTCTAAGTGCAATGAGTAGAGCCCAGGGATCAAACCATCCCTCGTTTTGCACTCCATAGGAGCCAATGGCGATGTCTTGAGTGTTAAGCCACGGGAACTTCTCTTTGAGTTTATCCGGAGTATAAATCTCTACAAAAGCCCCCAAATCTGTCTGCAATCTATGGTTTTCCACTAACTGTTGAGCACCGTCTCTATTGGCCAGAAGGAGGTGCCCGTGGGGATGGTAGCTTAGGTCTGGCGGTTCGTTATCCAAAACACTTAAATGCTTTTTGACATCTCTTAAGAACTCGATTCCATACAAAGACATCAATATATTCTCCTTCAGTGAGAACTGTTGGCGAATGCCTCCAATGGATAGAGTGGTCGACGCTCTCGTGTACTAAAGATCACATGAAATACAAATCATTTTCACATAACTAACAATCAATGAAATCAACCAACGGTTGGATCCCTTTCGATGACAGCACACGTGAAACTTTGAGGCGCTCTTTGTTTGAGGAAATATGCAATACTCGACCCAATGATTCCGCCGCCGAAGATAACTATATCCATGTGGTAGGGGAGGGGTTGTTCCCAGGGGGGCTTATGTATTCTGCCCAGTTTTAGTTGACTTAAATCATCTTTGATTACTTTAACCACTCTTTTCATTCCCATTCGTTTTATGAATCTGGTGAAGAATTGGGGGTATTTGTAGACCCGGAGCTCTGACTCACAGTATTCATCGGTCGAGGGGTCATAAGGGGGGCCCTCATTTGGTCCCCATTTCAACTCATCGTCTTCTGACTCTTTGACTGATTCAACACTAGTTTTGTCTTCACTTTTATTGTCAGTCAATTTGTTGTCGTTTTTATCATTATTTTTGTTATTCAAAACTTTTGAAGTAATACTAAATTTGCGATAATTTTCAAAAACATTACAATTGTGTAAAACGTTTGAAAATCTCCTAAAAACAATTGATTTAACCATTTGTGACATTCTCTCAATCAATGGATGTATGCATTAATCATGACTTGAGTTCACAAATAATTGTATTAATAATTATAAGTTAATTAAAGCACAAATGAATTGACTTTTAATTTGCATTATTTTTGTAAACATTGAACTGAAATGACGAACACGTGAGAGGAAAGGCGTTTAAAGAGAGAGCGCAGACCTGACATCACCAGCACTTTGGTTACCAGAGTTGGCCTTCAATTATATGTGGTTTTAATATCCATTCAATTCTCGTAAAACTGTTTAAACTTGGTTTATATCAACTGTCGGTTAGACTAGTATTGGATATTTGGTTCAGTTTTGTGACAATTGATAACAATTGTTGTGAACATGACTTCCAAACCTCCAGTCCTCGGCTATTGGAATATACGTGGAGTAAGTTTAACCTAACCTAGTAAACACCCTGATCATATTGTTCGAAATATTGTCTCTCAAGAAATGCATACAAAAAACTCAATAAATAGCAAATCATTTGTTAATCAAATTTTTTATAGATTTCTATAATTTTATTTTAAAGAAGACTTTCTTCTAAATAATTATCGAATTATATCTTTCTTTTGATATGTTTTTAGATTATGTTTAGTATTAATCACATTATATTTAACTATTTTTTTCAAATGATTTCAATATTTTTTGTGAACTATTGGTTCAAAAGTCGATTTTCAATCCATTTTCAAAATTCAAGTCATTTTTCAATCTGTGCCACAAAAGCACTGATACCTGAACTTCTCGTTCAGCTTTAAAGTTAACTTTTGCCACAAAATGTTATTCAAGTCATAGATATTTGAGATTAATCTTAATTTCATACAAACCCACAAAAATGATCTCATTTTTAATATTATTTGAGCTGAAAGTCATGTGTCCTAAACTGTGAGCCATAGGTAAGAGAGACTCTGTTTATGAAATGAATGCATTATTAGATAAATTGTGAAAATAAGTAACAAATAAACAGATATTAAACTCAAGGATAGCTTTGGTTCACAAGTTATGATTGAATTTACAGATATGAATATTCCTTGTAGTTTCAAAGTTATCTAGGTTGATTTCAACACTTGTATGAGCAAGGTCGTCACCTCATATTTATGTTCTCAAATTCAATTACAACAATACTGTCATTAAAAGTGTTTTTCTATAAATAAAACAATAAAAATGTTTTTAAGCTTTACTTCACAACAAATAATGATTAAATTCAATGAAAAATATATGAAATTCAATGAAAATCCAATACCTATTCAGGTGTCAGAATTGGTATTAAATTCTGAAATCAAAAAAAGGTTTTATCAAAAAAATCTATTTCAAGGGTTGAGAAGTTTTTACATCTTTTGAAAAAAACATATTCCGAGTCATTCTATGAAATGATAACAAGATTATAAAGCAGTTTATGATTGAAAATTAAAAAATAAATTATGTTTACAATCACTCAATAGTTGGGACAACCGATTAGACTACTCCTGGCCTACACTGAGACCGAATATATTGACAAACGCTATAATTATGGCCAAACCCGTGAAGACAAAGTGAGGGACGAATGGGTTAACGATAAATACAAATTAGGTCTCGATTTTCCTAATGTAAGTTATGGCCAGAGTTTGGCTTTCATTCAAATTATTCAATTAATGATAAAAAATCATAAAAAATAAAATTATTAACACTTTTGCCTGAAATTGATTTTAAACTTAACTTTTAATTTGCTTTTAATATAACGTTTTCTTAAAGTTTTTTTTAAAAAAATTTTTAATGAAATAAAATAATCGATTGAATAATATTTGGTTCATTAGTTGCCTTATTATATCGATGGGGACTTAAAGTTGAGCCAAAGTATGACAATTATGCGCTATTTGGCCCGAAAGCACCGGCTGGCCGGACATAATGAACACGAGAGGCTTAGGATCGATATAATAGAGAATCAGTTGAAGGACTTTCGAGCCGACTATTTGGCGGCCACTTTTGACCCCCACTTCGAGGTGGGCAGAGCCGAGTACCTCAAGAGAGTGCCGAATGTGCTCAAGGGGTTGAGTGAATATCTTGGAGATCGCCCCTTCTTTGCTGGCAATAGCATTAGTTATGTCGATTTCATTGCCTATGAGTTGATTGATTTGCACTTCTATTTAGAGCCCGAAATGTTTGCAAACAATGAAAACCTCAAAGAATTTCTGCTAAGAATTGAATTATTGCCGACTATTCACAAATACCAGTACTCAGACCATTACATCCGATGGCCGTCGGGACTGGTGGTCAGGTGGTATAAAAGCAAGTTTTACAGTACTTTCAATAAATATATCAAAAACCAATGAAACGATTGTCTCGAAAATGTCTTTTAATTAAAATTTTGTTAATTAATGATTACTTTTGACCAAAACTTATACAAAAATTGCAACCAATAATCAAATTATAAAACAATTTGTAAATAAAAGTTAATAAAAATGTTTTTTTTTCCGAAAGTTTTATTCGAAAAAAGTTTCAAAACTATTGAAAATATATTGAATGGTAATTAAGATCTCGTTTTTGATTCTATACTAACTTTTGGTTATTATTTACGAAAAATTCGTTGAAATCAAAACAAAACTTAAAATATAATTAAATTTTAATTCAAATCATAAAAGGGTTTGATTTCAATGAATCCAACAAAAGGGTGAAATGGGTTCTCACAGATGTCTCTGTGGATTGCGGGGAATGGCATTCAAGTGCAATAGCCTGTGCTGTGTGTTATGCACCGAAAGAAAGGACTGTTTGGTGTCTGTGCTGTCGATCGACTCATACACAAAAAGGCGTTCATTGTGTCCGCCATTTGTATGAACAGAGCTATAGATTGTGTTGTGCTATAAATACGGCATTCATTCAATCGACTCAATAGTACTTTATATACATTACGAGTGTTTGTCGACTCTTGTAATTGTCGATCACTGTTGGGAACCGATTGAACCACTGGCGAGACCTACGTTCACAACAAGAGACCAACACTTCTGAAGAGATTGTCTGAACTTAAAAAATATTTAAATACCCGTCAAATCGGTTGTGGTTTTCGGTGTCGACCATCAAAACCACTCAAAGCACAAACCAATTGACAATTAATTGATATTAAGTCGAATTGAATAATAAAAATCATTTGTTTTTTTCACGAAAGCCATTGAATCGGAGCTGAGGTTTGACTCAAACATTCATTTAATTGTTTGTCTTTAATATTAGTATTGTTTTTATGTATGTCTTATGACATGAACTCATGAATGATTTGAACGCTTTTGTTAGCAATCAATGAATGCATTATTCAGTCATTCAATGATTCATTGAATGCAAGCATTTTTTTGTGCATTTATTGTTCAAATAATTAAATACAAATCAAATCGTATTATTAAACAAAAAACACACTTTTTTGTGTTTGATATGCTATTGATTTTCAATTGATTTCTTGTTTATATTAAGTATTGATTTAAAGCCGACAACAACTCAAAAGGATTAGTCATTGATAGGAAAAACGCATTTTTTGACTCATTTTGTTGTCATTTGAAAACGTTTTTGTATTTTGTTATCCAAACCAATGACACAAACGCTGATTGAATGCCATTTAATTATAAACCGGTTTATCATTTGTGTCTTTAGGGAGCGTTTGGTTCCTTTGGTCTGAAGTTCAGTAATACTCAATGACTTCCAGTGGTCATAATGTCCGCAGTTTCGGGGCTTTCGTCCAAAGGGGAGAAATCAAAGCAAAAATACCAGTCATTGAACATTAATAGCTTATATAAAGGCAAAAGTCTTGAGACTCAAAAGACATCAGGTATTGACCACTTCGTCGACCATCTAATGATTATCTCAATCGATGTCTCTTTTGTCCAACAGTTGCCCCAAAACATGGTTTGCAAACATTGGGTAAAGTGGGCGCCGGTCGCCGAATGCCACCGCCCGCGAACCTGCCGTCTCTGAAGAGTCAAACCAATCAGAATCCGAATATTACATTAGTTCCTACAGGAGGTCAAGGATGGGGGTCTGGCAAAGAAGAGGACAGGTATGCGTTGATGTTCTTATTGTTGAATTGAATGGCATTTAATGAGACATAAACTGTCTTTTAGTGGAGCGACACTTCCTTCGCAAACTTCATCTTCTGTTCCGGACATAACGCAAACCATTTGTCAAAAGGCGATTCAGTCCAATCCGTCGGTGATGTCATCGATAGGTTCAATCGATTCAAGTGTCGGAGCCATTGCTGTCGGCTTAACGTCAGCCGCATTGACAGCAGCATCAAAGACATGGAGCACAATAACTGCCAGCGCAGAGCACCCGGAAAGTGGTCGCGACAAGACCTGCTTAGCCCAACAGTCGCCGTTTTTTCCTCAGGAATTCCCGAAACTGGATGGTGGGAATGTCCCTCAAGACGTGACCATAAAGGCAGGTGTCGACAGCTCATACGGGCCCGGACCCAGTCTCAGACCACAAACAGAGGGCAGTTGGGGCAGAGGAACACTACCACAGCCACAGCCCGGCTTCACTCAAAACGCAAACCAACCTCCGAGTGCTGGCAATGGCGTATTAGGACAACCGGCGTCTCCGCCACTTTTAAACGATCAAAATATACAACAAATAGCGAGAGGTCTTTACCCACAACAAAAAGCTCCCATTCCTGGTACTGTTCCCATTATATCAGCTGCTAACCAGACGGGCCCTCTTATGCCCGGCCAAACGCCTATGAATTACCCCAATCAATATCGAATGATAACTCCATTTCCACCACATGTAAGTCATTAATCTTTTTCATGTTTTGATAAATAAATTTCAATCAATGAAATGATTGGGTCTTAAGTGTTGGCGAAGACTTGATTGCAATCATTGATATATTTGATTAGTTTTGATATAAATATAAGAAATCGTTTCATTGAAAGCATTTCTTTCAAAAAAAGTTTTTGTTTAAATTTATTAAAATTTATTTTTTATTCGTTCATCAGATGGCATATCCGAGGGGCGCGTACCCAGGAGGTGCATTTCCACCCCAAGGCTTTGTTCCCCCTCACGGGCCCATAAACATACGCCAGCCCTACTTTGCTGACGGAAGGTATGTTTTGAATACTGAATCCTAACCTAAACTATAGATTATATAAAATGATGATTGAATTGAGGCTGAAATCACTGTTGACATAACTCTTCATCACCCACTTGTCTGACATGTCTTTCCTCTAAATTTGTTTTGTTTATTATTTGCAAAAATTGACATTTTTTATCAATTTTAAGGGTTGGCCAACGAATTGAAGATGAAAATAGTGGTCGTCCATCACGTCCGGCGCCGCCTATTATAACTGATAAAGATCTCAAAGGTTTTGATGATATCCTAGAAAATGACGTCCAAAAGGGTTGGGCGGCCGCGGATCATGAGATTGATTACAACGCAAAGATAGTCTTCAGTGACGATGAAGATTCTCATCCACAAAAGGAATCGTCTGTTTCTGACGATTTGCGCCCAAAAACCGATGACCGAAAACTTAAAGATCAAGAGCGCAGGGATTATGACAGAGACGAACGTCACAAATACCGACAAACACAACAACAATGGCAAACACAACAACATATGCCGGCGAACGCCAGACCTAATAATTACGATCACTCACAACAACAACACATGTCTCAAACGACTCCTTTTCAGAGACAACAAATTCATTCTCATTCGCGTTATAACAGATCTGAACCAATGGTCGCCGACGACGACGAGATGTGGCGACAGAGGAGTAAAGAACAGGAGGACGAGATGGCGGCGGCTGTCATACGGGCCCGACAGCGACGGGAAGAGGAAGAGAAGAAGATGGAGCGCAGCCGACAGGCGGCCCACGAAAAGCTCAAATTATTGGAAGCCAAGTCTTATGATAAAGAAAGAGTGGACAAAGATTTCGATCAGTGCTCTCGACATAGCAGTGAATCCAAAGATGACAAGCAATCAAATCGTGATTCACGAGAGTCCCGGCCTTTTACAATCGTTCCGTTCGCAACCGCTAAACAGTACCCGAAGAACGTTCCGCCGAGGTTTCAGAAACAACAAGAGATGATGAGACAAACACACCAACAAAGCACTGGACCTTCGGTTCATTCCTATGATCAGAGATATTCTCATTCAAATCGATTGCCATCGGATGCAGATTTGCGTAACGTTGCGAACAATAGTCAGCCCCCGAACAAAGCGCCCCAAATTGTCGACACCTCCCGCTCTAACAGTCAAATAAGTTCAGGTCATGAAAGCATTGACAGCGAACGAGAGAGACGAACACCAGAGTATGATTTGAGGGAAAGAAGGCATCGATCTTCACATTCAGGTTCTGAAAGCAATAATTGGAGAGCAGTTCAAACTCAAAGGCCTCCGATTGACACAAAAGAATCTGATCTCTCGAACACCCGATTATCTCAGGACAAAGAGATCAAGAATTCAATCCTTCAAAGAGAAGTTCCGAAGAAAGTGGAAGAAAATGCAGTTTTGGTGCAAAAGAATGTCTCGGATCTAAAGGACAACAAACTAAAAGATAATGAAAATAAAGAGAGCTCTCATTCAGACAAACGAAGCACTTCATCAAAAGAGGACAGGTATTCGAGAAGGTATGAACAGTACACGGATTGGGCCGCAGAGTGTGATGTTGAGGACTTGTCTCCACTCGGTTTTGGGCCTAAACGTGACACCAATCGACAGCACCGTTTGGTTCCAATCACTCAAAAACAATTCGATAGCTTTAATGATCACAAAAAGAATGCTTTTGTGTCTCTTCCCATCAAAACCAATGTCTCAAATATCAGTCCTTCCAATGAAAACTTGAAGAACTCTTTTGTCGACAAATCCAAAGAGTTGTCGAGAAAGAGCGAAACACCAGAACTGAAGAAACAAACGGACAGTAATTCAGATATTATTAGCAAAGACACCAAACCTATTGTATTGGATGTACCGAAAGTGCAATCACTTAAAGACGAAATTCGTGTCGAAGTTATCCCTAAAAAAGACACCGAAAGAGAAAAAGAGTTTATTAAAAAGGATTCGATAAAAGATGACAAAAATTCTCGAAGAAATCAATCTAATCGTTATGACACTTATCCGAGTCGAGGACAGTCTTCGGCGCCATTTGGCTCCCGAAGTCGTGGACGTGAATACCGACGCTCTCGCGAATCGAATGATAAGTTTTTATATAATGAGCCAAAATTGACATCAATTTCGGGAAACTTAAGAAATAGAACCAATAAATCGCGTCGAAAGTCGAACTCAGACGACAGCTGTGTCTCTGAAGACATTCATAAAAAAGATTCGACGAAATCAGAGATCGAAAAATCAGTTTCGAAATCCACTTCCGATTCTAAGACATACAAATCAGAAGAGGAACGACATAAAGACCGATCACTTCCTTCAGATATTGTTATGTCGAGCGCCGCGACGGCAGTGAATCAAAGACCAGAAGTGTCGAGAAGGGGTCGAGGGATGGCATTTAGAAATACCAGTACAAGAGGTTTACCCCGTGTTTATGGGTCCAGTAATTATGGTCCACCCCCTTTCCGGGCGGCTTTTGGAGACGGTTTATCCTATAAGTTAGAGGACAACAGAAGTCTCGATCAAAACCGAAACGAAAAGAATAACGAAAATAAAAATTCAAATCAAAGACAGAGTTCTAAATCACATCCAAAGGATGAGATTAATGTGACTTCGAATTCGAGTCAAACGAATCAAAATCACGACAATAACCGAAATAGTATTTCAAACGCTCGCAAAACCAGTCTTTCCTCTAATAGAAGTGCCACAAATGCAAACAATTCTACCAATCCTAGAGATCGTTCGGAACCACTTCCCCCGAGGTTTCAAAAACGAAACACCAGGGGATCTCAACCCCGCGGACCACGAAATAGATCTTCGAATGACCGCAGCGGTAGTGGTTCTGCGAATCAATTGGAGTCGGATGTGGCCAACAATGAAGAGTGGGAGACTGCGTCCGAGTCCAGTGATGTGATCGATAGATCTGATCGCAAGAGTAATCGAAATTATTCCTCCGAACAGAGAAGTGATAGAAACCAAAGTCGAAAATATGACAACAGAAGAGATTACTCTCGCGGACAGCACTCGAACTCTGGCAACCAGTCTGGATATAGAGGTGGCCGAAGAAATCAAGGAAACAATGTCTCGACGTCCCGTTCCTCCAATTCCAACCAACGAAACGGACCGATCGGTTCTAATATTAATGACAACATAACTGTCTGTTCTTTAAGTGACGTAACCCTCGATAATCCCAATGCTGTGGAACAAGCGTTGAGTGACCTCAAGAATCGGAACAAAACTTGTAGTGATTTGATTGAGGATCAGCTCAACAGTGAAACTGAAGAAGGATTTCAAACCGTTTCCTACAAAAAACGCAATCGACTCAATCTGGGGAACGACACCAAAAAATTCAAACAAGAGGTTAGCTTTTGATTGTTTTTTTAGTTAAAGTCTAAAACCAAAACATAACAAACATATGGTCTGTGCGCTCAAACCCTGTCCGTACTGTCCATTCGTATGATTAGAACAAGTGATGAATTGTTATTATCTGTCAATCCTATGATTATCTCATGATTTGCTTCCCATAACAACTGATGGTTTAAAACAAATTTTATTTTAAAATGGCTTACAATTAATGAATGAATTAATTTAATAACCAATTATTTATTCTTCAGTTGAGTCCCAAATCCAAGACTGTCCGCAGCCGTCAGTCCAAACTCGCCCCTCGTTTTGCAAAACAAAAGGAGACGAATCGTTTGAATACCATTTCTGACGAAGCGTTCAATTCGATGACGAAAGTGACGGAAGAAATGAAATCATTGAATATTGAGTCGAAAACTAATGAAACAATTGTTAAGACCGTCTCTAAAGATAAGTTGGATCTGACGGCACACATAAAGGCTGTGCCAAACGCTTGGAGCAAACCGTTAAGTCATTGTTCTCAGACGAGTGCCAGTAATACGACGATCACTACAATCACAAAGAGTTCAACCAATACTACGAGCTCGACATCACATGACATTCAGGCGCTGAGCGTTTCCTCCAAATCAAGTAGTTTTGATCAACACGACAGTGGTATTGACGTATCAGATCAGCCCCCGTCCACCGCCTCATCCCAGCGCTCGTCGCCTTCTAATGATGACAATAAACTGCTAACGACCACAGCTAAAGTGACGGCGACTGACCCTCGCACCGACACCCGCACCGACACCGTATGTCTATACTTGAATTTTGATAATAGTTTGAACCGTATGTGACCTACAGGTGACTGACATGGATTCGGCAAAGCCTATGTGTACTGTTATATTCGAAAACACCCGTTTCAAAGAGGAAAACAAGGTTTTGGCCAAAATAGGACCCGCGAAGTCTCCGTCAGGTGTTAAGGTATGTGTTGTGATATTGTCTATATTTCATACCATTCCTAAACAGTGATGAAAACCTTGAGCCAATCCTATGAACAAAACTGATTATAATTCTCGTCCCAAAAACTGAGTCGTCTTTCAATGCTTTCAATTATTTGTCAAATATTTTGATTATTAAATAAATTATTTTTATTTAAAGGATGTGTTCGTAAACAACCCTTCGGTGACAAACAATGTGGTGACAGAAACCTCCCGAACCACTCAACCCATTACAGCTCCAAAAAATGTATGTCATTTGCAGTGAAATGATGAGAATGAGCGCAATTGTAGACCCGTTCTGTAAATTAATTTACTCAAAGGGGGGAATATTTTGCGCAAAATTCAAAGCAGTTTTAATTGATTTAAATAATTGTTTTAATTGTAATTCATTTTAATTCAATTGTTTCTCACATTTGTCTCAACAGAACCAATCGATTCCAATAGAAGAATATCCGATAAGTGATAAGAATTCGTCGAATGTGGCGAAAGTGGTCGGAATGCAAAGGACTAATACATTGCCCACAGAATCGGATCTAAATATGAAGATCGCTTCCACCAAAAAAGTCTGGGAAAGTCCTTCCATGACCTCAACAATCGACACGACAAATGAAAACTCGAAAAGTGTTTTGCTTAAGACATTCGAAGAAAATAAGATCATTTCGAATGAAAGCCATACGAATGACACCATTCGTCTGACCACTACCACCGAACCGGAACAGACGTCAGCGAAAGTGCATTCCTATTCGAGCGTAGATTCTATTAATTCGTTGAATAAGACTAAATCACAGCCAATGACTTACTCGACTCACATCCCTAACCAACTGAGCACTCATTCATACGCCAGTTCCCGACAATCTCAACCTTCACTCATATCATCACAACAACAAATACTGTTAAATACGATTAGTTCTCCCCCTTTGAGCGACACATTGCGTCCATTGTCTGGAGTTCAGCAACAATTCCCTGTTCACAATATGGCCACAACTCCTACCATTTCGACTCCTCCGACGCTATTATACAACACAACACAAGTGGCCGCTCATAACGTCTACCAGACCTTTGGACCACAAATGGATGGTTTGCATCAAACACAACTTCCCACAGTTATGGCTCAGTTCGCTCCACAACACAGTTCCGGTCATTATAGCCAACACCAACACCTACTACACCAACAGCACCAGCAAAACCAGTTAAGTCAAAACCTCTTTATGGCCCAACAGTTGGCACAGCCGTCGGCGACCGAACAGTTCAAACAACTCAATGCTGTCGCACATCAACAGAATTTGGCGAAGTCTTTGCTCAACAATCAATACGTCCACCAAAACAACTCAACTCTACAGCAAACTATGGCCACTCCCGGGGGGTGGGCGGCACAGACAGCTCACACACAGACCAACAACCAAACAGCCGGTTATTATCCACAATCTTCGTCAGTGAACTCTGCACTACAACCCCAACACTTCCCCTTTCAATCGCATTCATCGCTTGGATTATTGTCAGCGCATTCATCACAAGCGGCGGCGGCTTTTGTCCAGCAGTCATACCGTGCGAATCAGCAATCTATGGGAAGAACGTCTGGAGTGGGAGTGGACGCCTCGAACCCAATGGCCGCTAATTTCCGCAATATGTTTGCGGGAAATTTCATCAATGATATGAAAATCGCGACTTCTTTGAACCAAACGATGGACACAAGAAATGCAAACAATAGGACGTCTTTCACATACACCCAGAGCTCGAATCTGCAACAAATACATCAACAACAACAACAACTGTTAGCCAATCAGAAGCTCAACCAAAGGACTATTTTGCCCGTTTATGCCCAACAAATGCTCGGACAGGGAGTTCCGGGCCGACCAAACTCGGCCTCTAATGTGAACGCGTCTAACACTTACACCACTCCTATTCAAAGACCTAAATTGAATCGAAGTAATCAGTCTTATGTGCGTCCCGTTCACCACCAGATGCAACACCAGTCTCACCAACCCATACATCAGCCCCAACCACAACCACAACTCCAACCCAACCTAACCCCGACTCAGTCCCAGTTGTCGAGTGCCCAACAGGCGAAGATGAGACAGGAAGCCGTCCGACAGACTCAGTCGTTCTTCGCCCAGTCGTCGCTCATCACGAAAAATGAGTCACAAATTGAGTCTCAAAGTTGTGTTGAAGTGTCGAACGAAAGTCTGACTAAAGATTGTGTCACTTCTGATGACAACAAAATCACTTCGATTGACAAAAACGAATAAATGAAAGACTTTTGTCTAATATGTTATTAATGTTGAAATGACTCAAAACTGAGTATTTGTGCGATAACTGACTTTTAATGATTTCTCTTCACTTTTGGATTACATTTCGGACCAAATATTAATGTTTTGGAGTTTTAAAAAACTCTTCACTGTTTTAATAGATTTCACAATCGGATGATTGGGTTCTCAATACTGGCTTTCCTTTCAGACATGAATTGAACGAATGGCTCAATTGATCCGTTATTTCCTATTGAGTGCAAACAAAGCAATCATCGATTGAACACAAGTTATGTATATTTGAATTGAATTAACACTTCTCTAACAAAATATTTATAATGAAATTGAGTCAAAACCACATAATCTCTGTTGGCTTTAAGTGTTGGCAATGTTTATAAATAATTATATAATCAAACCCTGTATTTGAATATATTTCAATTAGACCCTAACTTGAGGTCAAACCTCATTTGAACGCAATTTTCTATTGTATTTCAATATTTTTTATCGCAAAACAAGTATTGATTTGTAATTAAAATGCACTCAAATTTTGATTAATATAATTGAATAAAAGCTAACATTTATTGCTATATAACTGAATGAACGAACGGATAGTTTTTATCCCAATTGTTGTAAATTCACTGTTTTTGTGAACAATGACTTAATTTAAGTATAATATAATTCTTACATATAATACACATTCGGTTATGAAAAAAGTATTTGATTTTTGTAAAACATTTTACGATAACATCGAAAAACATTTAGTAATTATTGGTTTTATTGCTGTTGAGGTAAACCTATTGACACCTGTTGTACAGAAGTCGTCATTCAATGCATTTTAGGTGACTATAGACTCATCTATAGACTGATCGCAGCTTTTCTTCTCTTAATCTTTTAAATAATTTTACCATAAATTCAAAAACGCGAAACAAATGTCATTTTTTCGCTGCTATTATTCGTGTGTTTTTCAAAACTAAAGATCTTTTGCAGCAATGGATGAATGAATACATTGATAACACTGTAATAAATGTCTGTATATTTGAACAATGGATCGGATTATTAAACAATCGTTTGTTTTATTATCTCTTATTAAATATAAATTATTATAACTTTTATTTAATATAAATTCAATTAAAATCATTTGAGATTCAAATCACTTGTCTTGCACTCAATCATTGGATCAATTGATTGTCGCAACTCTTCTAACGTTAGTCGGATTGGCAGAGAATGTCTTCCAGTATGAGTCGAATCTTCGGACATACGGACCAACCAATTGTGGCCGAGAAGTAATGCAAACGTTTTCACAACTCTTTCGGATTGCACTCAATGTCCAGTTGAGGGAACCGGTCATCAGTACAGTGTTGTCGACGACAGCGAACTTGTGGTGAAACATACCTGAGTTGACCATTTGTGGACCAAATCTCACTTCAATTCCCATTGCTCTCAGTCTTGAGATCTGACTCTTTTCGGTCTCGTCTTCTCTGCTGTCGATCACAATTCGGACACAAATGTCGTTTTGATGCAAAGCTATGCAAACGTTAGCCAAGAGTTGCAACGAAAAGATCCACAAACAGATGTCAAGACTGGTTTTGGCCGAAGACAACACTTTAATCATTTGTCTCAACGGAGACACTCTTTTGGTGTCTTCGGGAAAGTGAACAAATTTGCAGTAATAACGGGAACAGAAGAGGTTCGGAACGTCAAAGGAAAGGGGTTTCGTGTGATAGTCCTCTCGATAGACATAAGGACAGCAAAGACTATAGTCGGGGAAGAATAGGGCCATCGATGTGGACGAAGACTTGCCATCACTTGCTTTGCGTTTGTTTTTGTAATACTTTTCGATATAATACACGATTTGAGACAATATGACAACCGATGAGACCCTGAACACCCATTTCAACACTTCAGACATTATTAACAATTGATTCAAACTCTGAAATGTTATTCAAATTCAAATGAAATGCTTTTATAAACACTGGACACAAATAACGTTGTCTTCAGTTATCAATTGAACACTCATTGAACCAAAGACTTAACACGTGTTGACTCACCATAAATGATGTCAACGAAGGGGTTGTTTGGCATTCGTTAGTCTAATAGAAGTTTGTATTAGTTTTGGAAATAAAATATTGAATTATTTGTAACGTTATTTATGACTGATTTAAATGTGTTTTGAAATACATTTAAATTGTATTTTGTTTTGAATTGGATTTAAATATGAATTCAGATATGAATTCAAATAAAACTTTGCGTTATTTCGTTGGCGACAGAAGTGGTTGTGATCTGAATATCAATGAATTGATTGATTCGAAGAATGTTTTGCCGAAAGATATGACAAAATTGGATAAAGTGGTCAAAAATGACGGAAATGTTTGCAAACAATTTGCAAACAATCGGTTCGTCAGCGAAGATAAGCTCAAGAAATACGACCGAAGAATGAAAATGAATATTGTATTCAATGTTTGTCTTTTGCTTTCATTTATATCTCATTTGTCTTTTCATGTCTTAGTCTTCGGCCACAAAACATCAAAAGTTTCGAAAAAGACTTTTAAATGAAGAGAACAAAAGACAAAACAGTATTGGATTCGCCGTTAGGTCTGAGCTCTTATTGCCCGAAACGAGTGGTTATTTAGAGCCAGAACCAAATGAAAGGTCACTTCAGATAACGCAAAGAGAAATCGTTGAATCGATTGACATCACGAGTGGTTCAAAACATTTTGATCTAAATCTTCAACAATTCGGACAATATTTCATTAATTACTTCCGAAACGGAAGAAGTCTTCTGATCGGTGGCCGTCGCGGACACATCGCTGCCATCGATTGGCTCACGAAAGACCTGATCTGTGAGTTCAATGTCCAGGAGTCAGTCCATGACATCCATTGGCTACATATGCCCACTATGTTTGCCGTCGCACAGAAGGACTGGGTTTATATTTACGACAATAAAGGCATTCAAATCCATTGCCTGAAGAAAATGTTTCGGGTCTTCAAACTAGACTTTCTTCACTACCATTTCCTTCTGGTGTCCGCATCAGAGAATGGCTTCCTTTCGTGGCTCGACGTCTCTATGGGTCAAATGGTGTCCACTCTTAAGATGAAAGTCCCGCGACTGACAGCTATGAAACAGAATCCCTTTAACGCCATTATAGCGACAGCACATCCGAATGGGACAGTCGATATGTGGACACCCAATCAGAAAGAGTCAGTTGTTTCGATGCTATGCCACAGAACAGCCATTCGAGACATCGCGTTCAGCGGTGACGGACAGTATATGGTTTCGGCCGGTGCTGATCGTTCACTGAAGGTGTGGGACATAAGGAACTATAAATGTCTTCAGAGCTATAAATTGCGTTCAGTTCCGACACATTTGGATATAAGTCAACGAAATTCAGTCGCCGTTTCCGTCGGGAATGTCATTGAAGTTTATAACGACTGCTTCCGAGAGTGTGTGGACACGCCTTATATGCGCCACCGATTGAGTGCCGGCGTCTCTGACCTCGAGTTTTGTAATTTCGAGGATGTGTTAGGAATTGGACACCAAAACGGATTCACTTCAGTCATAATTCCCGGTTCGGGAGAACCAAACTTTGACGCATTGGACAGCAATCCATATATGACTACATCCCAGCGCAGGGAAATGGAAGTAAAGGCATTGCTCGAGAAAATACCCGCAGAACTGATTTGTTTAGAACCGAATATTTTGGGAACAGTTGACAAACAAACGCTTCGAAAACAAATGGAAGACAAGACAAAAGTTCGTTATTTGAAGCAAAAGACTATTGAATTCGAGTCAAAACCGAAGAAAAAACGACAAAAAAGTGCAAAACAATTGAAAGTAAAGAAAGGATTGAAAGACGAGAACAAAAGGAAACAAATCAAAGAAAGTCTTAAACAAAAGATTAATACAAAGAGTAAAAAACAAAAGAAAGAAACGAAAGATAAGACAGTTTTGGATCGATTCAAACCTAAACTATAATTTTATTTATCAATTAATTCACAAAAAATAAATGTTTAATAAAATGATTATTTTTTCGATTTTGATTTGAGTTGTATTTTATCGACAAATTGAATACCATTTTTATATTTTCCGATTTGATAGTCAAAACCTTTCACTCCTTTTGAGTTCTTCGTATTTTTCCTTAAATTCAATTGAAATTCAATAATATTTAACATTAAAAAGCATTTCATTCAATGCCTTACTTTTGATATATCTTTGTTTTATGTTTATTCGATTGACAGCTATTTTGTTGTTTTTCTTTCATTTCATTCATTTTTTGCTCCCTTTTCTCAGCCATCAGTTGTTTATAGTTTTTATGCTTTCCTTTTCTTGGCTTTAATTTTAACAAAAAATATAAATTAATTTCAATTAATATCTGAAAACGAATACAAATCTATACTAACGACAGCGCCGAGACTTATAGCGTGGGCTACTTTGGCCTCTCTTTTCTCATTTGGACCCAAACCCGAAACACCGAATTTGAAGACTTCATGTCTGAGTCGTTTGAATTCCAAGTCTTCGTTTGCTTTAGATTTCAGTTTGTCATAAGTTTCGCGAAATGTCTTCTGTTTTGTTAAAAAGATTTCAAATATTTGAGAAATTTTTGTTTAAAATAAATTTCAAAACATTTGAAACAAAAATTCTGATCACATTTTGAACAATATTATTATAAATAATATTTTCATTTAATAACAAACAAATAAAACACTTCAAACCAATAGTTTTGTTATATTTGTTAACTTTTAAGACAATAGTTTTGAATAAAAATAAATCCTAAATAAAGGGGTCGTTGAACTCAAGGGGAAATTTTAATACAATTGCATTAGATATAAAATCTTTCAAAAAATATATTGAATTTAATGTCTTAAATAAAATCTAAAATACATTATATTTTGTCAAAAATCAAAACAATTTAATAAAAAGTTAATAAAAATTCGTAAAAAATAATAAAAATCCAATTTTTATCACAAACTGAAGTCATTTTCAGTTCAAAGTTTTGAACCTAAAATAGGTTTAGATTTTGTAAATCCGAGTCGATATATGGCGACAATGACAGCACCTCCCAGTCCTATATTATGCTGCAATGCTAACTGTGCGCCGGGTACTTGTCGGGCACCGGCCATATTCCTTAGTTGCCAACTAAGTTCTGCACATTGGGCTAAACCTGTGGCACCCAATGGATGGCCTTTACTGAGAAGACCGCCTGAAAGCCCAGGAATTAGTTAGAGATTAGAAGAAGTCTCAAAACAAAGCACATAATGACTGACCGCTAGGATTAATGACATACTTTCCGCCATAAGTGTTATCATTGTTGTCGACAATGTCTTTACCCTTTCCTTCGGCACACAAACCGAGCGCCTCATAAGTGATCAATTCGTTGGTGGAAAAGCAGTCGTGAAGTTCGATCACATGTATGTCATTCGGAGTAACCCCTGATTCGAGAAAAGCCTTTTCGGCCGCAGTTTTAGTCATATCAAAGCCAATCAATTTTATGGCAGATTTTTCTTCAAAAGCTGAAGGAATATCTGTTGTCATTTGCATCGATAGGATTTCTACCGCCTGTGCCATCAGATTATGACTGACGACAAACTCTTCTGAGGCCAGTATGGCTGCGGCCGAGCCGTCAGATGTGGGACAGCATTGATATCGGGTGAGAATATCGTAAACCTGAGGGGAATTCATGACCTCTTCGAGGGTATGTTCTTCTTGGTATTGAGAGTTAGGGTTATTCACAGAATGTCTGTGATTTTTGACCGCAATCTTAGCGAAATGTTCGGCTTTTGTGCCATACCTTTCCATATGTTCCTTTCCGGCGGCGCCGAACATCTGTGCCGTAATCGGAGCCGCTTTTATGCCGTATAAGTCATAGAAGACATTGACATGAGTTTGCATTGGGTTAACCCTATCCTTGTATTTGGAGGTAAGGGCACCCCTTTCCATCTTCTCGAACCCCACGGCAATCGCACAGTCATGTACTCCTCCGGCGATCATGTTTTTGGCCAAATACAAAGCTGTCGAACCCGTGGAACAGTTGTTGTTGACATTAACGATAGGAATGCCAGTCATTCCCATCTCATACAAAGCCTTCTGACCTGAGGTCGAGTCCCCGAAGACATACCCGACGGACGCGAACTCAATGTCTGAGTACTTGAGTTTCGAGTCATTCAAAGCATTATTTACGGCTTCGCTAACCATTTGGGGGTAATCAAGCAGTTTATTGGCTCCGGGTCTCACGAATCGGGTCATTCCAACCCCTATAACAAACACTTTCCTTCCCTTTGAGGGCATTTTCGACCAAAATAGCAGTCAATCGAAACAAATGTCGAATCAATTATCGATTAATCACTTCCTGAAACCAAACATACATTCAGTGAAACGATATTAAAGCAAACGTTGTCTTCAACTGAGTTTTGGTTGAAATCAATTGCAAACCAAAACAAACATAAGATTCAAAAGTGGTTTAAAATATGGTTTAAATAATGTTTACATTAAATGCAATGCAATTAAAGTGAATAACATTTACTCAATGAATGAAATTCATTCAAAACCTAATTCAAAGACAATTTGTTGACAACTTATCGTTGGTTAACAACAACTGAATCCAAAGTCGACGCCAATCCCCTCCCAAGAGGTGAACCTTCACTGCCTGTGCTCACAGTCAGACCAGTAGTTATGAAGAGTTTTATTAATAATATCGTAATTCAAATACTATTAATACCTCTGAAAACTTGTTTTGATTTTTCAAAAATACTTTAAAAGTTTGAAAACATTTCAAATAAAATGAGTTTTTGTCAAAAATTACTTTTTTTCGCAAATAATTTGAAATCAATAATCAATTTCTGAAATAATTTTCAACAAAAAGCTATCATTTCTTATAATAAAGACAATATTTGATTAAAAACCCATTAATAATAAAAATTATGAAAACAATTAAAATATATAAAAAATAATAAAAAATAAAATCAAAAGACATTTAAAATCATTTGTTTGTATGAAATGAAGCGAAGAATAGATTGCAATCATTGCAGACATCGATGACTACAACCTAACCATTATTATGGATCAGATCATCACTGAAGAGATCACAATCAGTTCTGACAGATATTCAGTAACTGATAATTCAATTAAACATTCATTAAATTAAATTATAATTGAATTCAATTTAAAATTTCAAAACTTTCTATCAATTCATGAAATTATTACAAAATTTTTGGTCAAAAACAATAATAATTTACAAATAAATGACATATAAAACGATTTAACGCTTACTTTGATTTTGTGATTCATGTATGCATTGAATGTAAAACACAATTGAATTAAATTTAATCAAAATATAAATCAATGGTTTGATTGAAAGTCATTTAAAGGCATGTGTTTTGAGATTTGATTAAAGTTTTTGAAGTGAAATCCATTCAAACATAACGTCCGTTAAATGTGTTGAAGCATTGACTCTATTATTAGGAAATTCAATATTTGTTATTAAAAGCGAAAAATCGTTTAATTGTTCATCAAATCAGAAGACATTCAAATCCATGGCATCGGAAGGACATCAAAGTGCCGGCGACTGGTGTCTCATTGAATCAGATCCCGGAGTCTTCACGGAATTGATTCGCGGTTTCGGTAAATGATCTTTTGTTATGAAGAAGTGATGACTCATTGAATCAATTGGTTTGACATTGATTTGGTTTGTGATTCAGGTGTGAGTGGAGTACAGGTGGAAGAGTTGTATTCCCTGAGCGCCGACTGTTTCGTCAGTTTGAAGTAAGTCTTGATTTGAAGATCATTTCAATGTATAACCAATTGTTTTATGCCATTCAAAGACCAATCCATGGATTGATATTTCTCTTCAAATGGATGCCATCGACCGAACCGGAAGGGGATGTCGTGTCCGATGAGCACATCTTCTTCGCCAAGCAGGTGATCAACAACGCCTGTGCGACTCAAGCCATCATTAATATACTGTTGAACTGCAAACACGAAGACATGGTTTTGGGCCAAACGTTGTCTGATTTGAAAGAATTCATTCAAAACTTCGACCCAACGATGAAAGGGTTGGCTTTGAGTAACTCCGATGTCATCAAACAGGTCCACAACTCCTTCGCCAGACAACAGATGTTTGAGTTCGAGGCCAATAAAGCCCAAAAAGACGACGACGTCTTTCACTTCATATCATACGTTCCCATCGATGGACACCTCTATGAGTTGGACGGTCTCAAGTCGGGACCAATTCATTTGGGAGTCGTTCCCAAAGACACCGATTGGTTAGACATCGCTCGGCCACACATCGAGAAGCGAATGCAGAAGTATTCTGAAGGAGAGATCCATTTCAATCTCATGGCTGTCATCAGCGATAAGAAAATGGTTTACGAAAAACAATTACTAGAATTGGAGACAAAGTTAGACAACGAGTCGTCAATGGAAACCGATTCCATTCATCTGGAGATCAGTCACTTGAAGGCACTGATCGCAGACGAAGACAACAAAATGAAAAGATATAAAGTATTGTATTCTTTGTCTCTTTTGCTATCAATGACTGAATTGTGATTTGATTATCAATTGTCACAACAGTTGGAAAACGTTCGCCGAAAACATAATTACTTGCCTTTGATTATGGAAATACTCAAGACTTTGGCACAGGAGGGAAGGCTTACGGAACTGGTGGAAAAGGCAAAACAAAAAGCAGTTCAGTTGAAGAAAATCAAAGACGAAAAGAAATCAAATAAAACATAGTTTTCACGCATTTCTTACAAGACATCAAATAATAGATTTTTTGTCCATTTTTATTGAATTTATTTTAATTTTATTCGTATTTAAAAAACAATAAAATTTTTCATTAATTTTTAAAAATTGGATAAAATTAAAGCGTTTTTGAATTTATCTATAATTAAACGATCAAAAAAAGTGTTTGACTCTAGGTCTTGGCCTGACTTCAGGTCCGTCTATTGGATACCAAGTGATCGCAAGGAGTCGTGAATGACTCTAAAGAAGAGACCCTTTGACTACATTGAGATCCATTGACTCAAGAGATGAGATGTTTTTGATTATTATTAATGATTTGAATGCGAGTCAAAACTCACCCAAACATCAAGTACTGGAAAAGCACTGTTTGTTATGATTGTTGTGAATTTTTTGCAATGTTTGGCATGTTATGAAGTTTATTCAATAAATTGTTTTATGTTTTTATACATTTCCCCCTCTTTTTAGGCACAGATTTTTCCAAATTTTGTATTTATATAATAACTAATAATAAGAATAATTAAATTCATATATTATTGACATAATTATAGTCAAAATGCGTTCATAATTCAAATTCATGTCATCGATGAATGTGTTTAAATGTAAAGCATTTTTATTTCGCTTAAATTTTAAGGCTTAAACAAAATGTAAGAATTCTTTGAAAGCAAACAATTCATATGAAATCAAAATTCAAAACTAAAAGAAATGCATTAGACTTTTGGGCACCGATTCTGACAAATATGACATTAATATCAATAAAGTTTTGACTTCAATTCAGTCCAATTCATGTGAATGTTATTCTTAGAGTGAATCACATAATCGTGAGATGTCTGCAGGAGTTGTGAATTCTGGACCAGAATTTCTAATATAATGCTTATGTAATACAGAATTTACACATAAAAACTCTTTTGCTTCAATGTATAACACGCTATCGATTCTGCAAATTCACTTTCAGTCAAATATTTCTAATTTTTCGATAAATAAAAGTTATATTTGAAATGTTTTGCTCATAAATATTATATGTTTTATATGTTTGAAAATCATTTCAATTCGTGAATAATATATTGAAAATCATTGACAACTCATAAAAATGGTATGTTTTGTGATAATCATTTGAATGTCATTTGTTTTGCCGAAAAACATTTGTTGATTGAAATTAATTATGCGATTATTTGCTCATATTTTTTGAATTCATATAAATAATCAAAAAAAGTTAATCAAAGATTTATTCAGAAATATATTAACTTTTTTTGAGAGGATTTCATTATTATATTAAGATTTTAGAAATTTGAAAGAATTTACAGAATATTACAAAATTGAAAAGAATTAATAGTTTTACTATAAAATGATTTATAAAAAAATCTTAATCTAAACCTTATTTTCGATTAAATTTATTTCTCTTGAGATATATTACATAATTTGAGCCAAAAATACTGTATATTAATATCAATAAAACATTTCATGGCTTTCATAAGCTTTCACTTCATTTAAATTGAATTTACATTTTTGAGTCATTTCTCACAGAGTCAGCGAATACCCAATAGTTTGATAGAAAGCATTAAATTGAAAAATCTGAAGAAGTTTTCATATCTTATATAAATTATTTTTATGTGAATATGTTTTATATAATATTTTATACTTCAAACCTGTCTTTTGATACTGTGTTTTGTATTACGATTATCTCCAGTTCCAACTCTGGTTTTCACCAAATAATGAATAGAAAACCAATTACCGACTAATGTATTGCAAAACATAGGCTTTGGTGTGAATATTATAAAACATTTTTAGTTTTTTTTTTGAAAACTCTTTGCAGAGAATAATTCAAAACTCATTACATTTGAAGTATAACTCAATTCCATTTTAATCTGTTTTATGTTTGCAATGATTATAAAAAACACAGAATATTCTATTATTTCAAATGTAAGCCGATATTAAACACTCTCTAATTTCGTAATGAATTGAACAACCATTGCATTAGACCTACCATTCCTTACAGATAAACAATTGTATGTCAAAGAAGTGAAATATGAATACGTTATCCATTTATAACAAATTCAATTAAATGCAAATTGAATTCAATTCAATTGCATTACATTTCTATTAATTGATATCAACTCTAAAATTGAATATTTCTCTCAATTCATAGCATTTGTAATTAATTCTGTTTTGCATTCAATAAATTCAAATCGATTACTGTATTTAATTTTACATTATTTTACAAAATTTGATTAAATATCTCAAATGTTAAAGAAATTAAAGATTATTTTATTCAATAAAATAATAACAAAATATTTTTTGATTATTAAATTAAAATCATTTGAATAATCAAAAAATTATTCATTTAAAACAATTTTTACTAAAACTCACTTTTCATAAGATATGTCTCACTCACTATAGGCTGTGATTCGAGAGATGCAAAAAAAAGTAAATTTTTTTTGTTGTTCAAAATTGTAACAAAATATACAAAAAATATTATTTGAGTTCATAACTGTTAATGAGTTTTGTCGAAACGGAACTATATATATATCCACATCCTTTTGAACCGATAGTGCATTAGATTCACATATTCTTTAAAAGTTCACTCATTTGAGACCATTCGCACAGTAAGGGTAAAGTGTTTTACGATTTATGGACCCTTTTCTCCACTAAATGTATTTTTTAACCCATAGTAAAATATCGCTTAGATTCAGAAGTTCTGTCCCATAGGTCTGACCCTAAGAGACAGTCCTTTTAAATAAAAATATTTGCATTGAATTAGTATTACATTCAATTCAATGGTTTTATTCTTCTCTCTCACATCTACTCTTCACAGTTACCCTGACACTAATTTTCATATGGTTTTCACTGACCCCTCTCCTCCTCCTCTTTTCAAACGTATTGAGTGTATAGAGTCATCGTTATCACAATCAGACAAATACCACTTTCCTGACTGACGTTCAAATGACTTCTAATACATTTTCCGTTAGAAAAAATATATAAAAGTAAAGCAAAACTTATTTTCTTCTTTCAATTGAAGTTTTGAGAAGTCTTTTGACTTTCAGACAATATAGTGAATGAATTGTGAGAAGAATTTCTATATATTCACAAAATGTTATCATTTGTTAAAAATCGGAAATTAATTTCAATAATAATAATGAAAAATATTTAATAAAATGAATGATTGCGTCAAACAGTTTAACGCACTTTCCATTCAAAGCTCTTTTCAATTCATTTCAAATATTTGTATTTAAGGCTATAAAAAGAAATGTCAAAAATATATTATTTTCATTATTTTCTATTATTTTTGAGTCAAAAGTCTGTCATATGTTTGATATGTAAAGAATATCACAACTGTTCATACAATTCTGTGACCCCTAACCCGGGGTCGGATCGGTTCACCTCAAAGCTCCCGACGTGGTTCGAGTCATGCAATTGTGACCACAATTGCTATTCGTTTGGCGACTGTTGTTTAGACGCGCCGGCAGTTAAGGAGAACCCATTGAATGGTTGGTCGACTTTGAATGTGAAAGTGAGTCCAAAGTTCACGTATTCAGTGCTTATGAAAACCAAATGTCCGGACAGTTGGCATAACATAAAAGTGAGACAATTTTGTCATAATATTGGTTACAACGAAACTGAAGACTTCTTTCTTCCGGATTTATCGCATTTGATCTCATTATCAAAAGATGAGTTCCTCTTATGGCCGGTTAGCGGCACAGCCACTCATATCACGTATAGGAATATCTATTGCGCTCTTTGTAATAATGATACACAACTCGAGTCATGGACTCAGAGAATACGTTGTTTGGAGACAGAAAGTGGTCAAAAGTGTTCTCCCGTTTCATATCCATTACCCCCTGATTTTTTGGTACAGGAAAAGGTGATTCGAAAACCAATTCAAATACAGATATCTTCCGTTTGCAACATTGGTTGGTATAAAACCAATCTTCAACTCAATGCCAAAAACACTATTGATGTGGTCAAGAATTGTACTAGATTCTATGCCCCTGTGGTCGTAGAGGATAAGGAACTGCAGAAATTAACTGCTTTTAAGAATGAATTCTGTGCTAAGTGTAGTGGTTATGACCAAAGCCTTATGATATGTCCATCAGAATCACAACTCTTTTACGAACACCAATTGGTCAAACATTTCGACAAGTATTTCACTTTTGATACAGATTTCATAAAAGGGGGCAAAACTGCAAACCAGAACAACTCGTGTTCGTCCGGATTTGTCTTCAATCATTTCGACAACAAATGTCGACAAATCATTTTCACTGATGAAACAGAAGAGTCAAATGATGAGGAAATGGTTAACGACGACAACAGAGTCGATGAAAACAACGATGAGATGACAGAAGTTCCGAAAGACTCGACAATTGGGTCTCAAATACACGAAACGAATACAAATGCAATAAATCTTTTTGTGAATTCATTTGCGATTTCGAGAGAAAGTGAAAAAATAATTTTCTTTTATTTTATTTCAATGAATTTGATTTCAAATGTATTTGTTTTTTACAGAAAATGTTAATTAAAAATCGTTTCTCTCATTAATCAAGTGTTCAAATAATTAACATTTATTACCAATGCTTTGAATATTATAATTAGAGTCACTTATGTTATGCGCTCTAAATGTCAATACTTTTAGTGTAAAACAATGTTTGTTTGCATACAATCGCACAAAAAGGATAGCATTTGCAGGATATCATTGAAAATAGAATTTGTTTTTATCAGAATATGATATCTTATGTGAAATACTGTGAATAATGTCATTCAAACCCAACGCATGTTTAATAAATTCATTAAAATTCTCTGTTATATAGCAATTGATTCCAACATATAATCGCAGAATATATTAATGAAATGCCAAACACGTTAACTAACTTCAAGGCGAACTCTATGTAACCTTGGTTACATTATTTGTCCAACTCTTTTTCAAACTTTTCATTTTTCAAATATCAAACACTATTTTTTTCATTGATCTACTGTTAAAGCCTTTGAAGTCAATAAACTATATTAAAAGTTAATAAAAATTATGATTAATTTTTAGCGAAATTTTGATGACCTTTTCGTATGAGAAATCCATCACAAGATATGCTTTTGGAAATTATGGGTAACTTTCAGTCGAAGAGAAATCCAGATAATGTCAAATTCAAAGAGTTGTCGGCGACCACAACATGTGAGTGACATTCCTTTCATAGAATTTTCAAATTTTGTGAAACATTTAAAATATTTATACAAAAAAAACTTTATGTAAAATAGTTTCAGCAAAACAGCTAAAGGAATGGTATTCAGAATTCATCCACGAGTGCCCGAATGGACAGATGGATAAACAGACATTTATGCGAAACTTTGGCGAACACTTCTTTCCCGCCGATGGAAATACTGCAAAACTGGCCGAATATGTGTTCAAACGGTTTGACACGAATCAGGTATGGAATGGAAGTGCTCTTTATGTAAGAATTTAATTAAATGTTTAATGAGTTCTCACAAAAGGACGGATCGATTAGTTTCACGGAATTCATTACTGCTGTTTCCATACCATCGAAGGGAACTATTGATGACAAACTCGATTGTAAGCAATTATTTGTTAGTTGTGTCAACGAATGGGACAGTTGTCTAATTATGTTCAACATAGACATCAACAATATCTCGAATAGACTTCATCGAACCGATAGTAATGACTCTCTTTCGCAGAACTGATCAAAAGTTAACATTTATTTTGAAATTTTAGTCAAAAATAATATTTCAAAAGAGTATGTCTGGACATTCAAGAATATTCTTATTTTTTCAAATGCTTTTAATCATGATAATACCATATGATATCAAGATGGAATATGAAAAAAAATCAATTCAATATAGAATATTTGGAAAGTAATTTATACTTTACAAAATATATTCCTGAATTTCAAACATAATTTAAAGACAAAGTAAAAATGATTTTTAAATAATTTTTCATTATAGTATATATAATATAGAGAAGAATAAAAGGAATATAAAATATTTTTATATAAACAATGTATTGTTACAGAAAATGATGTTTAAGAATATTTCACTTTTTGTAAAATATTTCCCTTTTGCCAGAAGATACCCAAAGGTTTCTTTCAACCAAACTGTAGTACATAAAAACAGCTCAATAATGGACCCCACTTTGACTTTGGGTATATTCTGGCAAAGATATGTAATTCAAGTTTGAATTTTTTAAACATCATTTTCTATCACAAAAAAATTGTTTATATAAATATTTTTTATAATCATTTATTCTCTATTAGGTTATGCTTATTATAGTGAAAAAATTATTTAGAAATCTCTTTTACTTTGTCTATAAACAAGGTTTGAAGTTTAAGAATATAATGCCTAA
>JAQIXR010000286.1:0-35004 GCA_034700825.1 Quadroppia sp. Gr-Ori-00064 | reverse complement strand
TGAAATAATTGTTCATAATTTTGGTAAATGTTTACAATTTTAAGAAAGCATTGAAAGAGTTTTTGCTTTATTCATAGTATGCGAGTAAGTGTTGTCAAAGCAGTTACTAATACAGTATTTGTTGATCACAAGAGAATTCATTTGTGGATCAGTTTTGTGATCAAAGATTAATTTCTTTTTATAGACCGAAAATTAAGCCGTTTCTCAAATTCGTATTAATGTTGAGAGACATAAAGCAGTATCTAATGAGACATTTATTGCATACAATTCTTATATATTACACGAATTCAAATCAAATTCATATATATGTCATTTGAATAAAATATTTGACTTTTCATTAAAATTAAATGAATTTGAAAAGTGTTGTCAAAACTGATAGTGATTTGCATATAATTGAAAAAATTTCATTAAATCGAGAATTTATAGGATTTCCTCTGAAATATAGATAATATGATTCTGTAATGAATTGAACGTTAATTCTTGTGACGAACACTTAAACAGAATCGAAAGCTTATATCAATTGAGATGTTTTTGTGATATAAAAAAGGTTTTTATAATGAATTTATTGAACACATATTAGGTTTGATAAAACATATTCTTCAATGTAATTCATGTCACGTCTTTGAGAGGGTTTTAAAACCAAATCATTGTTGAAAATATACATTATTTGCAAAGCCATACGAATTGACAAATACTGTACTGTAGTTGTGATGAGACTTTCGTTCACTAATAACTTATTAATAACTTTACAAATAAAGTCAAATTCAG
Source organism: Quadroppia sp. Gr-Ori-00064 (assembly GCA_034700825.1). Classification (NCBI taxonomy): domain Eukaryota; kingdom Metazoa; phylum Arthropoda; class Arachnida; order Sarcoptiformes; family Quadroppiidae; genus Quadroppia; species Quadroppia sp. Gr-Ori-00064. The sequence continues at coordinate 34,236 of JAQIXR010000286.1, read as the reverse complement.
AGAAAAGAACTCAAATTAACTCAAATTGTGATTGAATTCTAATGAGAAATATAAGAAAATGTTAAATAATTTTTATTTAATCGTAAAAAATATGATTTTTGTCAAAAGTTTGTTGAATTTGACATAAAAACGTTGTTTCGCATAAATCAAGACATGTTTGAGAATATAATGCATTAATTATTGAATAGTTATAACATTCAAACGATTATTGTTTTACTGTATGTTTTGTTTCAATATTTTCTAAAATGGTTTTAAAGTAAATTTGTTAAAAATATTATAAGTATTATAAAACTTGGTTCAATTGTAACCTTGTTCTAACAATTTGTATTGACTTTATTGTTGAATTTTGAATACCAATACAACCAAGGTGCTCTCATTCCACATTCAACAAGCATTATGTCTCTCTGTATTGAATTAGATCTATTTTTGGAGAAATATTATATAAAAAAAGAGAGATTCGATGAAATATTACGTGGGTATAAAAAGGGGTCAAAATCTATGTATAAATAATTGGTTAAAAACCAATAAATAAAATAATCGTCGAATTGAATGAAATAAAATTATTGTCGAATAGAGTATTACTTTAAAAAGTATTGAAAATAACATTAATTATTGTTTAATAATATTAATAAAGACTTGAAATTGTCTGAAAAAATGTAATAAATTTATATTAATTGTATATAAAATAATTTAGTGATAATTAAAGTCAAAATAATGTCAACTTTTGTTGAAAATCATTTGTTATTTTTTGTCGGTTTTAATAATCCTTATATTGAGAGTGTCTGTCGAGAGCCTATGAGAGGACTATTGAGTCGCCTAACTGTGCAAAAGCGTGAATACATCACAACTCACACAGCACTGTATGGAACCTTATGCCCGTGAAGTGTATATAAATATAGAAATTACTTGAATTAAATACTTTTCAATACTTTTCGATACTCTTTAAAAACATCGCAAATGTTGTGAATGCTATTAATATTAACACAAACTCCAAGCAAAGAATCTCTTGATTTCATCAAAAGTATTGATGAAAATATTCAATAAATCTTTGTCTGTCGTCGAGTCAAACACGAGGATCGCATCGCACATACAGTGCAAACATTGAGTACAAGTGGAGTAATAGGAGCTCATCATCGATGCGATCAATAGCTATATGACAGAACTTAGATGTTTTGCAGCCTTTGAATCTATTCTCCCAATTGTTTGCGACTTCTCTTTCAACAAAACTATAACTGAATTGAACTAAACCTGTGCTTAAATAGTCGTGCGTTTAATAAAAAATTATTAAACCATTTGATATGTGTTTTCAATTTGTGGACTAATCATAAAAAAGTCAAATAATTAATTCGTTCAACAAATGTCTTTAATTACGTCCAACCCATCTGTTCCTCTTATTTATAATACTGTATAAATGTTGACGACATTAAGAAAAATGTAAATTTTTACTAAACTTTCTTTAAATGAAACTTATTTTTAATAATAAGCAACAAATTTTAAGTCGAAATGAAATTCAAAATTAATGTAATATAAATAATATTCAAAATTTTCAATCAATAAATATTCTCAAAAGTTTTCTATAACACCAATGATTAGATTGAAATATATTTTCATTTAGTCTTTTGAATTGTTATCAACTTTTTGTCGAAGAATTTGGTTTACAATAAAGACTATTGAAATTGTATTGAAATGGAAATGATATTCTGGATTCAATATTGCATTTCTGGACTTTTGTTGACAATTCTGTGCATTATCGGTGTGTTAGGAAATACATTAACACTCTATATATTGAACGCAAATCAAGGTTTGATTCAATTTTTAAAACTAAATTATTTTAATAAATGTATTATATTTTTTATGATAACATATTCATTAGAAAAGATTATTCAAATCAATTCAATGTCGTTATTATTATTCTTTCAGTTATATTAAAAACATATTTCTCAATAGAGTTAAAATTTTTTGTTTGATTTTATCCAAACTTAAGAATATCTAATGATTACTAAGTATTAAAAATATTAAATATTCTTGTTTTGAATTAACAAAAGTTCTTTTGTTTTCAAACAAATATTTTTTCTTAAATTAAATTATTCAAAACTCATCAAAATTAGTGAAAATAAAATTATTATTTGATATAATAATAGATCAGTTCTACTGATATTCATCACATCTTTTCATATGAATTCAATTATAGACCAACTCTTTGTGTAGTCATTATAATGGCATAATTTTATGCACTATTTTCACACTCTTTAATCAGTTAATAGGAAATGTCATTTACACCTGTGTTGACATAAATTCTTATATCAGTTTATCGCTATATACTATAATCAGGTGTAAATCATAGCCTATAAGAAAAAATGACATTAATTTGCAGTAAAATTTGATTTCACTATAATTTGTAGACTTTAGTAAAATGTTTTAATTATGTAAATTATTTTTAATGATTAGAAATAGTCTTTAATTATATATAATATAAAATGTGTTCAAACATTCAAAAGCATATTTCGAATAATTGTTAGCTTTTTGTTAATCTAAACTTTGTTTCGTTTAAGACATGAGAAAGCAGTCAATAAACATATATCTGACTGTTTTGGCTCTATATGACAACGGGGTCCTAATATTCGGCATATTGATGTTAGGTGTGCCGGCCCTATACCTCAACCCCTATCAATTCGACACAAGTGAAGACACTTCAATGTTCTCGTCCCAAACACCGGCAGAAACGATGAATTCAAGTGAAACTTATTTATCTCTTAACGCACAGAGAGTTTTCATTTGCAATAAAAGTGTTAATTCTTTTGATGAAATGACTCTCTTATTGAATGAAACACAAATTGATTACAACAAAGGGTGTAATCAATCTTCAGAGGAGAACACAACCGATTATCCATTTTATAGTCCATTACAACATTATATACGCTTTGTATACCCTTTAGCACTCATATCACAGACCGGATCCATTTGGACCACTGTTTTAATAACAGTCGAAAGATATTTAGCAGTTTGTCATCCGTTAAGATCTCTGACATTATCGACCCGTTCCCGCGCTCTCTGGGCGTTGATCACATTATCTATCGGTGCGTTTGTTTATAATATGCCACGTTTTGCGGAAATAGATATGTCTAACGATTCGGTGAAACAGTCAGACCTCAGACGAAACAAAATCTATTATTGGCTTTACTATATTTTTCTCAATTTGTCCCTCATTTATATCATTCCTCTCAGTCTATTAAGTGTTCTCAACACCAGAATCTACATGAGTGTCCGAAAGGCCACTTCCAACCGAACCCAACTGACCCGAGCGAGACAAAGGGAACTCAATTTGGCGTCAATGCTCACCCTTTTGGTCGCCATATTCATAGGTGAATATCATTATCGGTATTTAAATTATATCATTTCTAACCCTTTCCCAAATAGCGTGCAATGCGCCGGCATTTGTCATCAATGTGTTGGAGCTAATAAAGCCGGACTATTTGGCTGTGCCCACAATGTTCTCCAATGTATTGGTGTGTCTCAACTCTGCCATCAATTTCCTTATATATTGCATATTTGGCAAAAAATTTAGGGAAAGACTAAAAGATGTTTTCAAATGTAAAATAAAAACTAAAAGAAGAAAAAGTAGTGCAAATCGACAGCACTATTACTTTGGGGGTAGTGTTGTCGCCGATACCTTTGTTTGATTTCAATGAGTCTTATATTCTTTTGACAAATAATATCATAAAAATGGGAAAACATTTGACATAAGAAATCATATTTCAAGTAAATAATACATAAAGTAAAACAAAAAATAAGTTCAAACATTGGTTTATAAAAACATTTTGTTTTCTTTAAATATTTTAAACATAAATATTGTATATATTCTATTGATTATACATTACATTAGCTTTCATTGAATCATACATTATGTTAAGCCTCGAGTCGTTTACTTTTAATTTTATATTCATTTTAATCAATATTTAATTTAGTTATCGTTTTATATACTTTTAATTAAGACATTATTTTGTGTAAAAATAAGCCCTAAATATAGTATTCATAGATGTATTCATTATATTATAAAAGCTTGAATAAAATTGAGATTATTTTCCCAACAAAATATTTTTTTTATAAATTATGAAAATTGTTTGCAATTTTTAATTATAGAATTTGAATATTTATAACTAAATACATAATATCGATAGACATTAGCATTAAATTTATGCTAAAATTCATGTTATGTTATGTATCAATTTTACCTTGCATCTTTTGATTTATGTATTTATAATATATTTTATATTCATTAGTAATTCATATTTTTTTACATTAATGTTTGAAAACATTTTCATTGAAATTATCCATAAATGGATTTATTCTACAAAATAGTTACCATTGGTTTTCACATATTAATGACATGAAAGGAATCTATATTTTGTTTGTCTCCTAAGGACCAGACAGTGATTCACTTCCTCTTCACATTTTCATTACAATCGTGTTTACCAACTCATGTCTGCTCTCAATGCAAACCACTTAAGAATTGTTAGAATTATTAAATTTTTAACAATTCATTCAAAAAATTCATTTTTGAGATCAATATAAAAATTTAATTATATTTTAAGAGAATATTGAATTAAAAGTGAAATTGAAAAATAAATTTCATTTTAAATGAATTTTTGAATTAATTAAATTTAAGAATTTTTTCATTAAAGGCAATAAATATATAAATGATTTTTAAAATAAAAAAAATAAAATTAAAATATTTGAAAATTAATGAATAATTAATATATTATTATAATTTGAGTGAATAATAATTTGATCTAAAAATGCATAAAATAGTTGTCAAAAAATGCTAAAACATTAAGTCATTAATAATTACTAAACAAATAAAATATTTATATTGTTTTGAAATTAATGAAAATTTTAATTAATATATTTGTTTTACTCTCATTTGATGTCAAACAATTGTTTGTATTTTTCTCATTAAATAATTAGAAAACAATAAGTTTTTTATTTATAATTGATTTCAAAATACATTTTAACTACAGATGAATGGATGAGAAGCTAAGAATGATTGACTGTCCTTGTTACAAATTGTTACAATTAGACAACTGCACTGAATTGCGAAGAAGAGTCAAAATGAGATTCTTTATAGACATTAGTAATGTTTTCTTCGAAATTGTTTTTCACTTTTGTTTTATTGGCTTTTGATTTGTGTTTGCTTTAAATGCTATGAAAGTAATACCAAAAGATGAAGAGATAATACCAATTGAAGAGCATTTTTATCATCAAAAATATAGCTATAAATGCAATGATATCCTAAAGTATCACAAAATAGATGCAAATCAATAAAACGTTCAAATAATGTGTTTCCACATTCTGTTTGACTCCTGTCCTAAGAGTTCACTTCATATTTGTATTGCCATTAGTATTGCTTTCACGTCTGATTTGGTCTGAAGAAGGAAATCCCCTTTGGGTAACCCTTTGGGTAACCCTGATCTGCTATTAGCCGATCGACACATTGAATGTGAGATATAATTAATGAATAATTTTGATTACATTAATAGTGCTCTTCAAGTGATTTGCTTTTCAATGAACACTAATTAAGTTTGAATATAGTGTTGAACGAAGCGATGAATAATAGTATTTCTAAACAACATATGGTTTTGATTGTAAAGACATTATCAATGAAAGTGAGCTCTCATTCGTTATATCACTTATGCGTCAAATGCTAGCAATCAATGATTTTTGGTTTTTTCAAAATAAAACTTATTTTGAGTGAAATTTATAAAAAAAATTATTAAAATTCGGTATTTGGCAAAGGGTTGGCTGTTTGGCACACCTTGTATCTATTTGTTATAAAGAATTCAACAATTACAAGAGCGTGCCCTTGCCAAGATCGTACCTTCACCCTGATACACCCTTACCAAGATCAATTAATATGTCAAAGTTTGATAACACTTGTGTTAGACTAGTCTAATATTTATACAAGAATTTCACTTTGAATGTGAATTGCATTCAATTGTCATTTAATGCCATCTTTTGATAGCTTTTCAAACATTGAAATCTATTTCAAAACAAATTTATTTATAAAAATGTTTTTAAAATCAAATCAAATAATAATTAATAAATCATTTTATTTAACAATATTTCGTTGTTTTCAATTAAATGCCATTAAATGTGAAGACGTTAACAAAAATAGCGATAAAAGGGGTAAAAATGTTTCAAAAATTACACAAAAGATCATTGAAATTGAGGACAGACTGAGATCTGATCCAAACAGTCCTTTGGGACGAATGGACAGAACCCCTGAAGTGCCCAAACATATAGCAATGGACAGCACTTCCAACACTTCCGACACTGAAGACCCGTTTCGACGGTTTGAAGACAATTGCAATCCATTGACTGGTGAAAGGGGTGGACCTACTGGCCCCGAACCCACCCGTTTCGGCGATTGGGAACGGAAGGGAAGGGTCTCTGACTTCTGAACCCATTGTCAACCAAAATATCCTTTAATTTAGTCATAAATTTGTAAAATAATACCAAAAATGTTTTATTTAAAAGTATTTTTGGTTTTGTTTTTAATTAAAATTAATAAAAAAAGATAACGAAAAAAAGGGGTAAAAATAGTTGTATTGGTTATGATAATAATGTTTGAGCCCCTGAAGTGATGATGGGATCTATTCTGTAATAAATATAATTATTTTGTTATTTATTTAATAAATAATTGAATGAAAACGAAGAATAAGTTCAACAAAAAACAGAATATTCTTAAGAATTGTAGTAATGATTGAATAGTATTAACGGTTTTGACCATCAATTGGACGAAAGAGTGATTTAGAGATCATTTAAATAAAGTTTCAATAAATAGTAAAAACGATATTTGGTTTAAATCTCACAAAAATGAGTTTTATTTTTAAAAAATCCGTACAATATTTGTATTAATTATAACTAATTTAAACTTTGTATTAATAGATGACAATTGAATGCATAGTGAGATATATGGTATAATAATAATAATATTTGTTTTAATAATTTATATAAACTTTTTTTAAATATAGATTTTATTGATATTTCAATATTTTTTGTTCTTTCGGTTCTTCTGAGATATCAATGGTTTTTGTGATCAATTTATTTATTTTTTGTTGATTTTTTCGATCACTTATTTTTGAATCAATTGACGAATAATTGAAAATAAAGTTATTTTACAATTTATTCGTCTTTTAATTCCAATAAAAAGTTTTATATTCTTTGCTTCAAATGATTGTTGACTTAAAAGAGAAATTGTTTTTAAATTTATAATTAAATTAATAAAAATCGCATTATTTTTAGGTATCAATTAGTTGTCAATTAATTATTAAATATTATAACTAAATGAGACCAAAGTTTTGATAAATAATTTGTGAGCGTTTTTGTTGTAATGCATAAAATTTTGCACCAAATTATTAAATAATTAAAACATTATTTTCTAATTTAATTGTTTTTTCATAAAAAGGCACAGTTTTTGACCGAAGTTTGGACTCAAACTAAAGTTTCGTAACTTTTAAGTCCACTCGCAATACAAGAGTTCTATAATAATTAGTAATCTTTTTTATGTAATAAAAAATTTAATTTAAATTAAATAATGAATTAATTATTGTTTTGTTTAACAAATCTTCTCAAAAAGCAAACATCAAGTTCTCTATTGTAGAGCCCCTGAAAATAGTCATAAAAAGTGTTATCAGGGTTTTCACAGTCGATATTATATTGGATTTTGAAAGGAGAAAATGTTTGGTATTTTCTAAAAACAAAACATTTCTTAATATAATATTTCAACAAATGTTTAAATACTTTAATATCATTGCAATTATAGACCAAAAGAGAAATCAATAGAAAAATAAGATTTTAGATATATTTAGTATTTAAGCTATGGTTCAAATTTGTTATATATTTCTATAATTATAATAAAACATAATTCAATAGAGATATCATTCATGCGGTAAAAAAAGAGAAAATATTTTTCCCAAAATCAACAAATATTTACGAAATAAATGCAAAAGTTTTTCAATTATTTATCATTAATTTAAAACATTTTAATGTCTTTCAATGCATTGCGTGTTTGAAATGCACGAAGGGATCAATTTATGAAAGGAAAGTAGTCTTTTTGTGCACCGTTTGCTTTTTTCATATTAAATATCCTATGAATTGGAAAAGTGTCGAAAACAGCGGTTTTTGCGGTTAACACAGATTTGGTTGAAATATATTGTCTTTTAGTTGTCTTCAATGATATCAAACATCAGTGAAACGATTGCTTGAAATACTTGGCGATCGGGAATGAATCACAACTTTGTGCCCCTTTTGACCATCACTTTCAACCACAATAGCTGTTGGTTGCAAATGTGACGGGTCATCATCATGAGGGTTGTCGCCACTTTTGATCCTCTTCTTGTATTCGATGTATTCCCTAAAGCACTGTTGAATAACACTCGCACAATAGACCTCTCTTTGACGCCATAGAGTACTACTGATGTGCTCAAAGTTACCCAACTTAGGGGTCACTTCTGCCAACTCTGCCGTCTCTTCGATCACGTGACCCTTTCGGGCAAAGAAGTCTTTTGTGAGCGCATCCAAAATGTCGACACAATAGCACATATCTCCGACACAAATGGGAATATCCATTGATATTAACTTATATTTATTAGGCTTTGGTATTTGAAGCGGTTCTTCGAGGGTGTGAACAAAGTCAGGCAATGCGTGGAATGGTATGAATTGAGAGCCCTTTGGATCAAACTTTTGCCAGATTTCATAATACATATCATAGTCATCATCGGTAAGGCCTTCGTGAACGTCTTCAGTGGCCTGACTGTAGTTCTCTAATATGACTGCGATATACATATTAATGATTATTAGGAAACCTATTATCAGATATGAGACCAGGAATGCGATGGCAATGCCTTTGTTGCCACAGTTGCCCTCGAAGTCACCGCTGGGTTGTTCACAGTCCGTCTCATCCATGATGGCGGCCAACACCCCATCCCAACCCGCACTCGTAGACATTTGGAACAATATGATGAATGACTTGAAGAAAGTGCCGAAATTGAATGTCTCGTCGACACCATATCTGGGCTTAACGTTCATGAAGAAAGACATCCCAAATATGGAGTAAATAAATATCACCAAAAATAACAATAAGCAGATATTGAAGAGCGCCGGCAAAGACATGGCCAAAGCGAACAATAGAGTCCTTATACCCCGCGCACCTTTCACTAGACGAAGCACTCGACCCACTTTGACCACTCTTACCACTCGTAACAGAGTTGGAGATACAAAATATTTTGCTATTAGATCTCTAAGAAGAACACCTAAAAGGGTGATAATAATCAATGTTTTCATCACTTGATTTGACCTTTGACTGAGACATACCTAGAATGGAAAGTATGACCACAACGAAGTCAAACATATTCCAGGGTTCTTTGAAGTAATACCAGCGAAGAGCAAATATCTTAAGCATACACTCGGCTGTGAAGACTGCGATGAAGAACAGGTTGAGTCGTTCGAGGACTAGTTCATAGGTCTCTGTCTTGCGATAGGTTTCCATTGACATCACAATCATATTGAGGGCAATGAAGACCATTATAATCATATCGAACTTCTTGTTTGTGGTCACATCGAAGATAATTGCCTGCAGTTTTAACTGCAATCAAATGCAATGTTTTGTCAATATTTGTCACAACATATCCCTTGAGTCATACCCTGGGTCGGGGAATGGCCTTGGCCGGTTTCTTGGAGCCCATCTTTTTCATGGCGTTGTAGTATTTTTTCTGGTCCTCAGTCATGAACATCTCAAGACTGCCCCCGGCCTTCTTCTTCTGCTCATTGAAGTTGTCGATAATGACTCCAATGAACAGATTTAGTGTAAAAAATGAACCAAAGATAATGAAGAACACAAAATACAAATACATGTATAGATTGACTTCTTTTTCGGGCTGTTCGTCATATTTGGGCTGAGAGTCAATCGCATTGTCCATAATCGGGAGCCAACCCTTGAATGTGGCCTAAGATAGCATTTGTTTGAGTAATTGACAAAAATATGAGTTGTTTTCATCTAATCATTGCTCACGACTTGAAAGAGAGCCAAATATGCGTTGAGAACATTGTCGAAATTGATCTGTGGATTGAACCAGGTCTGATTTGCCATTTCACACTTGTACTTGTTAGGAATATATGACGAGTTGAATTTGATCTTGGTCGTTTTGTCCACGCACTGATAAAACTTGCCAACGAATAACTGGACGCCCATTATTGAGAAGATCAACCAAAATATGAGACATACAAGAAGTACATTAAAGATGGCTGGAATCGCTTGGATCAGAGCATTCACCACAACCTTCGATGCAGTGATTATTAGATTAAAATTCATTTAATGAAAACAATTAAAGTTCTTATTATATGAACCCTTTGTTTGTGTCAATCAGTTTTATCATATCTGAAGTCATTAATCAATGAGAGGAACAGTTGTCTTAAGGAGGAATATGAAGAAAACAGTGGTTTTTAAAGGTTTTATGATTTCTCAAACAAAGAGATAATGAAAAATAAATTCATAAGAACTTTAATTTGAGATAAATTTTTAATTTTTTAAATTTTAGAAATTGTTTAATATTTGGGATTAAATAAGGGTTTGAATTGAGTTAATCATTCAAATGCAAAGCAATACAGAAGTGAAGTCACATCAAAGCAATGAAAACATGCATTCTTTCGGTACTTACAAACAGTGACCAATTTTTTGACCGACTCTTTGACTTTTGATTAAATACTTACTTAAAACTTATAAACAATTATAATATCCATCGCTTTATACAAATTTACACAAAAAAAGTGTAAAATTTGTAGAAATTTGACCAAAATTTTGTCGAACGAATGAATTGGGCATAATTTATAAGCAAATGCTTTCATAACCCTTACCCGCATTCCTTGAAATCGTGAGAGAGCCCTAAGAGGTCTCAGTGCTCGAAGAGTTCGCATTGTTTTGAACGCTTGAATTCTGCCGGCGCCCATCCATGTGGCGAATAGGTTGATCACCGACACCTATGGTTCGGTTAGGGATAAGTTTAAACCGTTAACACAAATACATACCCCTTTCGTAAAAAGATTTATTGATAACTAATTGCAAAAACATTTTTGAGTCCCATTTATATCAATACTTACCGAATATAAGACAATATTTGCAAAATTGGTCACAATTTATACTAATTCTACGGCAGAAAAGCAAAGCTATTGCGAGACAACACTCGAAACACAAATACAATACGATTGCAGACATAAAACAGACCAAAACTATTGCATATCTGTTCTGAACCTACTTTTCAGAACTTTTAACTACTTATTCATCACAAAAATGTTGCGAAACATCAAAACAATCGACTATTGCTTAAAGACAATCAAAGACATGATTAGAGGACATACTATTCTAACCAATTCTAAGGCAACTATTTTTGGTTTTGGTTTAGTTTTAGATAAAGTTTAGAAGAGTTTTGTTTTGTAATGAAGTCGTTGTCACTTACTCTCATGCCCTCCAATCGAGACATTGCCCTCAGAGGTCGGAGCGCACGCAATGTTCTCATGGTTTTGAAGGCAGGTATTTTGCCTAAACCTGCCAGGTCAGCTGACCAGTTAAAACAGGAGACCTATGAGTGCAGCCAATGTTCAATAGCTGTTAATACAACATAGCACCCGAACTCACTTTCCGGTGCTCTTCAACATTAAGATCATATAAACTATACTTTGATTTCAACATTCATTTCAAGTCTAATCAATATCTAATCGACATTTCATTCACTCGTTTTCACACAAATGAAATGTATTTAACATATAGTCTGAAACGGATGGACATTAACACCAATCTTACCATAACTATAACGAAGTCGAGCCAACACCAGGCGTTTGTGAAGTACTTCTTGAAACCAAAGGCCAACCATTTGAAGAGCATTTCAAAGAGGAATATAATTGTGAAGAACTTATCCATATATCCCAAGTACTCCATAAAGAGCTGATCCTTCTTGAAATTCACGTCTTCTAAGGCCTGATCACAATAATCAATAGTTAATATCAATGGTGTGACAGCTCCTGGATGTGCTCATGACATACCAAAGCCATACTACTTATTAGAATCAATGTTATGACTAATGTTTCAAAATATTTGTGTTCAACCAATTGATAACATTTAGATCGAATTGACTTCCATTTGATCCAAAAAGGCGTTTCGTCGAGACATGTGGGACAGTATTTGTAGAAGTGGTCGGGGAAGCACTCGGAAGGATATTCGCTTATAATCACATCAGCGATGGCTGTCTCTAACTTGTCTGCGCCTATATTTTCTGCCATTCCATTCTTATTGAGCTCTTCCTTAGAGCCCATCAGATCTTCGCTATCCTTCTTGTCCTCATCGAGTGATGAACGACTGGACGGCTTTTTGAGGCTATTGAATGAGTTGTTACTGAGATTGTCGTCGTCTTTGCCATCTCTTAGCACTTTGTCTGCGTTTATCATAAGTTTGTCTTTTTGTGCGTCTTTTAAAGCATTTCCCAATTTGACTGAATTTAAGACATTTCGGGCGCTGTTTTGGAACTTCAGTTTTCCGCCCTGAATGGCGATCTCCAGCCCGTCCCCAACCACTACCTCAAGGTCTCCGTGATCTCTGGGACTCAATTTCTTGTCTTTCATCATCACCTGTCCGTCCATTAGTACGATCTCTCCGCCGGTCATTTCGTCCATCTCTTCCCTTATGTCTGCCGTTTGGTCTCCGATTTGATTACGAGTTTTCGATCGAATGAACTTTTATTGAATGAAAACATTTTAATAAACTTTTTTCACATCAAAAATCATGAAAACCTTTAGGACGCATAAAGTGCTATTTTTGACCCAAACGCCACCTCTGGTAAACCTGTCAAAAGCCTCCTGTAATTTCTTAGTGTCGGCGCTGTCCGAAGTGGGAGCCGATAGGTTGGACGCGCCGAACGAAGAGAGCAAAAGAGCTAAGAATAGGTTCAAAACGACTAAATTGCCGATGACTACAGTGGCCAAAAAGAAGGGAACACAGGGAGCACCGGACACTCGCATACAGTCCCACATGGATTCAATCCATTCCCCACACAATACACGAAATACGATCATAAATGAGTGCATGAATCCAACGAAATTCCACCTTGGCACTTCTTCGCCCTCATCGAAACTGTCATCAATTGAATCGTTAATTGCATTTCAATTATTGAAAAATAAGACAAACTTTTTTTTGACGTAGTCTTTGCCAAACAATTGCATTCCCATAACAGCGAAGATGAAGATAATGATAGCCAACACAAACGTCAAGTTTCCCAAATCTCCGACAGCTTTACCCATAATAGATATCAATAGGTTAAGCGTTGGCCACGACTTCGCTAACTTGAATACTCGTAGCTTTCAATACAAACACAAATATATTTCAAAATTATTTACATTTTTAAAAATTATTCAAAACACTGACTAATCTGAAGGAGCGAAGCACTGATAGACCGGAAACGGATGCCAGACCCAACTCTAGCAGAGAAAGGGCGACAATGACAAAGTCGAATATATTCCAACCCTCCCGGAAGTAGAACTTTGGGCTCAAAGCAATCAATTTCATTGCGGCCTCAATAGCGAAGGTGGCGGTGAAGAACTGCAACATTTGGACAGTTAGTTATATTCAGTTAAATACAGTCTTTTGTGCAATCAAATCATAACTTAATCAAAACTCACTCTTTTAGGGCTTAAACCAAATCCATAACAACTGAAACAACTGAATAAATATCTCAAAAAAAGAAAATAAATAATAAATAATAAATTAAATGTAATTAAAAAGTTTATCGTTTAGTAAATCAATAAAAATATATTTAATTAATGAAAAAGTAAACTAAAATGAAATGAATATCAAATAAATTATAGAAGTTTTGAAAATAACTAAAAGTTATTATTCTATTAAATATTAAGTTATTTTAATCAACGATTTCAACGAATATAACAAATATGAACGAAATGAAGACATGCTTTGCATTAGAATTTGATTAGTAATTATTTATTCAATACATGTCATGAATAACTCACATAATTGCCAGTCTGTAGAGCCATCTCAAAGTCCTTGTCCATGTTGTGGTGATCCATAGCCATGAATAGGGTGTTCACAACTATGCATAGGGTTATGAAGAGCTCCATAAACGGGTCGAATACTATGAGTGCAACCAATTCTTGAACTCTAACCCAACACCAACAACAGTCCCAAACGCATAGGATGTCTATGCACTTGAGACAACTGGTGATAAAACGTTCCTTAAATAGAGGCCTTTCCACCTCTTCTTTATCTGAAGGAAAATAATAGATGGAAACTGAATAATGCTTAAGTATGTCCGCTCTATGTGCCCCTTAGGGTGTATTTGTAGAGTAAATTCTAATTATATCTTTCAATCAGTACTCACCAGACTTTGCATCTACTCTATCAAACCTCCCAAACCTCCCAAACCCTTAATATTGAATTATTTCTCATTCAATCAATACATTCAATCGTTTTCGGTTCGCTTCAGTAATTGTTTTGACTCAATGTTAAGTGAGTTATGCGGAAAAGTACTCTTTTGGGGGTTATCTCACATTTGGTACAATGTTTTAAAAGGATTTTATTTGTTAGACATTATATGAAGAGAGAAATGTCAAACATTTTGATATAAAACTAAAGGAAAGACATATACAGTATTTGATTCGTTTTTCATGTAATCCATTGAGTCGTCGAATGATAGCATTATTTTGAATAATAAAAATTTTAATTAAAAAATGTTGACTAAATTGTATATAATATTTGAAATGAGTTTTACTATATTTTCTCAATTTATATATAAATATAGATCACAAATATTCTTCATTTTTAGTTCAGGGTATAAAAAGTAATTAATTCTATCCTTACTGTAAAACACAAAAACACTTAATTATTAAATAACTTTTGTTTAATAATAAATGAATTCAGACTGTGAAAGGTCATTTATGAGGTTAGCCCCCTGTCTGGTTCTGATTGAAATTATAGTCGAATTAATTGACTTATGAATACCTCTATCACTTTGCTTGCTATGACGTCCCGCCGCCTGTTCTATAATGTCATTCAAAACCATTACATCTGATTTGAAATAAAAAAAAATATTAAAAATATATTTAATGATTAAAACGCTATAAGTTTTGACTACCTTTCATATCAACCATTGCCTGTCGAGGAGACGGCTGTTGATCAATGAATGGGTTTTCGTTTTGCTTATGCTTAACGGCTATCATATATTCTTCCGGATCTAACATATCCTTCAAATGAAAAAATGTGTTTTTGTTTAATTTTTTTGTTTGTTTAAATTTGTTGTAATTTTCATAATATTTTGTAACTTATTTGAGAGTCAAATGATTTCAAAATCAATTGTAATAAAGATTTGAATTAAAAAAGACTAAATGTTTGAATAAGTCATGCATTGCATTGAAGTGAGCATTGAGTCAATGGAATCAAAGTGTATGAAAGGGCCGATCAGTTGTTGGCACAGTAGTTATGGCACCTCAGTGTAGTATTGATGCAAATTGCGTCTGGATCTGAGTTGACTTTCTTTGGTCCAAAGAGTTCCTCCCCGGCCATAGATGTCTCCGTGAGAAGTGTATGATATTCTGGATGAGTGAGAGGTATAACTGGAATGTCTTGAATTGAGATTAGTATAGACAGGGATAATGATAGCACCGTTCTCTTCAGACATGGGGGTAACGGCTGTGCTATCATCGGCGTAGGGCAGGTGCTCTTGAGCGTCCAGATAAGTTTGAAGCACTAGAGGTTTACGATCACCGAGGCGTCGACCGTTTGTTCGGGCCCAGGTCACGTTAAAGCCCTGACTGCCCCGACTGCCCCTTCGAAGGTTGAAGGGTGAACCGGGAAGACTGAGACTTGCCTGGAATATAAGGGAAAGAGACTATTTTTAAGTGACCAGTGCTAAGTCATGCACCAATACCACATGCGCTCAGGCATCAGACAATTCCAATTAAGTCTAGTGCTCACTAATAGTCGTTCCGATGCTTTCTATCGTTTTATGTATTGTTATCTAACTCTAAAGTGACTCAAATATTGATATTTTCTCGTTTTGTGACACATTTTGGCTCTTATTTTGCGATATATTTATGATATTTAGAAATGAAATCCGAAATCAATCCTAATATCGACAATGAGTTCAATGTTAGACAAATCGACGCTTTATTGTTCACTAGATATCAATTGGAGTCGTCTCTAAACACCACTATTTGATACACATTTAAGACATGGATTCAATACAATGATATAATTTAAGACTACATACGATTACGACTAATATTTGGACAACGATTACACCAATCATTTCATTATTTAGTTCTAAATCTACTTCAGGGGTATATGAGCTAACATTTTGCACTAGCATTCAGTGGCCGATAGACTACATAACCGGCACTGAAAACGACCACTAATTACAGTTTGACTAAACTCTAACACTATTCTAATTAAGACTATTATCCATAAAGAAGACAAATGCCGACACAATGAGTATATCAAAGATGAAGAGATCCGTTAGAAATGGTAGAAAACTCTGTGTTTATACCTTCACAAATTCAATGTCGAACTTCGAGTTCCGCCTTATTATTGAAAACCAAAGCTATGTCGGGTTTGGGATCAATGTTTGATATCAAGGAAAAGACAACTAATTTGTATTAACCAAAAAACATAGCAAAGACTACATTATTGGGAACTACTGTATAATTACAAACTAATCGCTACTCAATCTATTGAATGAACACTACTTTATTGTAGTTATGATTACTTATTAAATACCAATTTTGTGATTCAAATCATATTCTAAACACTAACTAAAGACACATTAAATTAAATAACTATAAAATAATTACTAAATGGATATAAGACTATAGTTTTGGACGGATTTTCTAAATCCATGAGATTCTGGATAAAGATTTTGGTTAGAAATTAATTAATATTAGTTTTTCCTAATTATTAGTCATTATTAAAATTAAGTGAATTTCTACTCAAATTGACTCACTTTTCGCATTTTTCCGTTCAATCGGTTCCTATATTCATTAGTGACACCACTGTCCCCGTCATCACTCTTTAGAGAAGACCTATCTTTCAAGTCCCTGTAATCGGATGTCTTCTCGTGATGACCGTTGACTCCGGTGTTTGCGTACAAGTCATATGAACGGCAGGAATAATCAGATGGACTCTTGACTACACCACTCTCTCTCATAGCAGCAGCGATGGCACCGCTCTCTCTCAAACCAGCCTCTTCTTCATGTTGTCTGCAGGCCTCTGCATACGCGGCCTCTTCGGCAGCGGCCGCCTCTTCCTCTTCTTCAGCTTTCTTCTGGAGTTCGTTGTAAGACATGGCGACGATTGCAAGGATGAGATTAAGTAAATAAAATGAACCCAAAAATATGACTACAATAAAGAAGCACATATGCCAGGGGCCGGTCACTCGTAATATCATTTGGTAGAGCAGTTCCCAAGCGTCCTGGGTCATCAGACGGAACGATGACAACAAAGCCCAACCAAAGGTATCAAAATTGGTGTAACCGTGGTTTGGATTATCACCGAATCCTTGTAGACATATAAATTCTGGCGGACATTGTCTGAAATGTTTTGCAATATTTCAATATATTTACAAAAATTTTATAAAAAACAAAAATTTTAATTATATTATCGATAAGTAATGAAAACATAATTACTGTGAACTATTGCCGCACAGGTAGGGCTCGAGCGCCTCTTCTTTGAAATACCACTTTGTCTTATTATTACACCAATTGAACCATTCTGTCTCTGATATATTTTCTGGTGGTATGAGAACACACTTCTGGGTCAAAACCCCGACATATACTTGTAGTCCCAATAAGGCAAACACGGATAACGAAAAACATGTCAGAATTATGACATCCTTCAGATTCTTTACAGACTCTATAACTGCGCCGACGATTGTTTTCATCCCTTTTGACAATCATATGATATTAATAAATGATTTTTGAATGTAATTAACAATTGTTTCACACCTGGAATGATAGCAACAGTTTTTAAGGCTCGAAGTACTCTAAAAGTTCTCAATGCACTCAGATTTCCGAGTTCTTTGACCCCCATTGTCAGGTAGGCTAAGGCAATAACAATGAAGTCGAGCCAATTCCAAGGGTCCCGAAGATATGTGAACGGTTCCAATATGAAACCTCTTGCGGCCACTTTGAGACACGACTCAAAGGTATATATTGTGGTGAATATGACTCTGAAGACAAATACAAACAATGTGTGAATCAATGAAAGCAATCAAAATGTATTTCAATGTATACTCAGTTCTTTCGATGGACTCTTCAGGGGGTAATGTCATGAGAATGCAATTTGTGAGAATTGTAACGATAACGAGAAAACTGAACAAAGGGTGGACGAGCATATATATGGCCACTCGACGGATAGGGTTGAACGGATCCAATATCCACAAGGCATTGGTTGCACTGAACCTGAATATATCTTTGCCTTTGCTTACGACTGTAAATGTCTGTCAGATTCAATCAAATCAAATATATTTCAATATTTTTTTTCATTTAATTATGTCTTAATTATTCCTCTAATAATGTCTCTCAAAGGAAAGGGTTCACAAATTCTTTATAACAATGAACACAATGTGTGAAATGCAAACAAATGTCATATATTTGACATGATTTCATATTTTATACTAAATTTCAGGCAATAATCAAATGAATCAATATTTGCAAAAATGTAATCTAAAAAATGTTTTTTGAAATCTCATTATATTTATAACTATTAATATATTTTATGTTAAGATTTCTGTTAAGAATGGATAATATGTTGACAACTACAGTATATCTCATATCTGATCCAAAGATAAACATTTTAAATAACAGTATTTGTAATTTTAAGCCGAATTTTAAACTTCAAAACATTAGTAAAAATGGGATAAAAATATTGTTGAAAATAAAATATATATTCATTGAATTCTCTCTATTATTGGCAAAAGTATTTATCCTATTATTATAACGAGTAGAGATCGATAAAAATGTTTTTTAGTTTATTATTATTATTGATTGAATAGAATATAAGGAATAATATGAAAGCAATTATATGTATAACAAATAAATTCTGAAAACTCTTTGAATATTTGTGAATAAAAAACATTTAAAATATATTAATAATGAGAAAAGACATACCATTTTATTTTCATAGTATTTGTCGATATCTTCTACTGGTGTGGCTATAAGTTCCGGAGGGAATTCTCTTTGAAGCGCTCGTGGCAGAGGGAGACCGGCCTCAAGCATCGGATCGGGTTTGAGAGTGTCGTGTGAATGCGGGGCAATGTATGACTCGCTCTATTCAGTCAATTATTAATTATTTAAACAATTTTTGGCATCAAATTAATTGAACAAAATTTCAATTAAATTAATAACAAAATAATATTTTTCGACAAATGAAACAAAAACTTTTCTTTTCGTTTCCATTAAATCAAATTAGTTTTTGCAATTCAGACACAAATATAACAAAATTCATTGAAATTTATTTTTAAAAATGTTATACTTATTAATAATAAACAAAATATTTCTTATTATAAATAATTTCAAACAATATTTAATGTATTTTCAATCAATTGTTATATAATATAATATATTGGCATTAGGTCTGAATATTGCCATCAAATGAATTGAATTTAATGCCATTCATTGGATTTATTCATAGAAAATATTTGGTCTCAAAAACTTTGTTTCACATCCTTTATATCAAATATTTTTATGAAAATTCAAAACACATTTTTGTTAAAATTGATAGAAAAATATATTATTGAATGAATTATTTGAGAAATAAATAAAAGTAACGATTGTTAGAGAAGGGATGGGATGTGTTTGAAGGTATACAATGATTAAGTGATAGGCAATCTCTCAGACTCTCTTCCCTGTGCTTATCTTTGTTCGACTATGTTTTTGGTGAAAAACTAATTAATAAATCTTTATTATAGAGAAAATTATTTATTTAATTTCAATTAATAATAAATAATGAAAATAATTGTTTTTTTTTCTAAAATTGTGTAATTAATTTGATTTGAAATTTTGAAAATAACATTAAATGTCGTATTTTTGACCTTAAGTTAAAATTCATTGAAGTATAAAAATATTAACCAAAAACTGATTATTCAGTTATTATTTTTCATTTACTATTGGCTTATATTTGAGGTCTTAATAATTATTTGCATAAAAATCATTACAACAATCAATAAAATGATTTTAAAAACTAATTAATTATTGGATTATTGAAAAAATATTATAACAATCAAATGATTCAGACTTTCTTTTCACAGATTTTGAGAATTTTTGAAATAATATAAATATAAAGACAATAATAATATAAAATTAATTATTATTCAATAAAAAATAAATTGATTTCAAATAAATTTCATATAAATCAATAAAATAATTGATTGAAAGATAGATTAATGGGATATAAAATTTAAAATAAAATTTAAATATAATTTATAGTAATATTAAACAACATTTTAATTAAAAATATCAATGAATTGTAAATAAATTGTTTGGAAATAAATGAAAACAAATTAAATGTTTTTCAATAATCAATTAAATTAATAATTTCTTCAAATAAAACATTTGATAAAAAAGAGGTAATTATTTATGATTCAAAGCATGCAATTCTGGGTAACACTTATTGATCGCAATGAGTGAGCGTTGAGAATATTATATGGATTACAGAATGCAATGAAAGGCAAAGCATTTCCTTATATTCAATACAAATTCGGTACTGACCTCAAGTTGAGCGGTCTTTCTAGCCGTTTCCTCTGCAATACGGGCTTCGATGGCCGCGAGTGACTCCCTCGTGAAGGGACGGAATGGCGGAACGTAGTCCTCGTCTTCATTGAAACGGTTCGTCATTACCATTATATACACAATAACACACTCTTTGACCGGACTCTGAGGACAGTCTCTCCGCGCGGTTACTGATTATAATCCTTATGAATGAGAAGAACATAATAGAAGTGATAATAATATAAATAACATTAATAAACAAAACATTTATTAT
This sequence comes from Quadroppia sp. Gr-Ori-00064, assembly GCA_034700825.1. Lineage (NCBI taxonomy): Eukaryota > Metazoa > Arthropoda > Arachnida > Sarcoptiformes > Quadroppiidae > Quadroppia > Quadroppia sp. Gr-Ori-00064. The sequence goes on along the minus strand of JAQIXR010000286.1, from coordinate 13,148 downwards.
CGCAAGAAATGATTATATAAGTAAATATTTTACAGAAGCGACAAATTCTCCAATAGATTGTCTCAACTTAACGACTGTAACTATGGAGAAATACACCCGTTCCTCATACCAGCTCATGTATGCAGCACATACTGTACACAATACCCAAACCCATCGTAAAATTCTTGCACAAACTCTACATATTTTAACTAATTTGTTAGGAATTTAATCAAAAGTTGAATAATATTTTGCAATAAATTAATATTTGATTATTTTTTACAATAAATTCATTTGTTTTTTGAATAAAAAAAATTATTAATTAAATTAAATTATTGATTCACTATTGATTTCATCGTTTAGTATAAACTAAAATCAATTTGTATGACCTCGTGATAGTCAACACCTAAGGGTAGTCCAGTCAGACATGGGATGTCTATTGAGCGAAATGTTCACAACAAACATAACTCAATTATTTGTTAAAAGGGGACAAAACTTTAATTTATGCTAACAATGATTAAAAATAAGATGCTATGTCGTGAGCACCAGCACCAGCACCTGGATCAATGGGTCAATGGGTCATTGGGTGACTTGTATTGAATTAAATCACCCAAAGAATTGAATTCCAATCACTCGAATCGACTCAAAGACATCGGTCACAAAATGTTAGTCAAAGACATAGAAGAAGACATTGAAAAATGTATTCTAAGTAACCTTGATCAGTTTGCAAGCATTAGTAACTGAAGAAATGCATTAATTATGAAAAATCAAACATAAAATGATATAAAGTTTGAAAATTTGAATTATATTTGAATTATTGATAATTAGTGAAAGTTTTGGGAAATGAATGTCTTTTATGGCCCAAAATGTGTGCAGAATTGTGTCGGTATTGACTGTGTGTTCGATATTGGGTTTAGCCTTAGTTACTGTTGTTATGAAAGGCAACTCTAATAACATAAATGCAATCTTATATCGAAAATAAATAAATATATTATTTGTGAAAAACTGTTATATAATTAAAATTTATTATTAATTTTGCAAAAATTCGATACATATTAAAGAATGTCTTTTGAAAACTAAGACAAAAAGTATTAAATCTTTAGCAGAAATTCTCATAAAAAGATGTCATTGAAATAAATTGTCAAACATTTTGCTATAAAAATATTTATTTGAAATCATATTAAACGCATAACTCATTGATTGGTATTAAAATGCAAACAAATTAATGAAGAATTGAATTGATTTAACAATGGATTGAATGCTAAAAGAATTGATATATGAAAGCATACCTTCAATATTTGAAGTCACATTTGAGTTATAATTGGTTTCTATTAAAACCAAATTTGAATCCAATTTATCCATTAAATTCATAATAAATTATTTAATATTTAAAATAAACGAATATATAATACATTTGAATGAATTTATAACAAAACTTTCATTTTAAACATATATTAAATATTTTCCAACGAATTAAAATTGGATGAAATATATAATTATAATTAATATAGAATTGTATTTAATATTATTCATAAATATCAAAAGAAATTCATTTTCACTTTTGTTTCATTAATTTTACAAATAATAAAATATTAATAAAATGTTTAATAAATAACAGGGTTTTAGTGGTTTTGCCAAACATTCAGACAATTACTTTGTATTCAATAAATATTTTGCTCTCAGAATAATATAATAAATTCTGTGAAGAATATCGTTCTGAGAGTTAGGAAAGTCACTCAACCTATGGATCAGTTTTGGCACAAAACTATCTGACACTCCAATCAATACTATCTGCAAAGCCTATAGAGGGAGAAACTGTTGTTATTCTGAAAACAATTATTCTGAAAAACTTTCTTTAATTCTATATATTTTTTTTAAAATTGTGTGAAATAATAATTTCTATCATTTTAAAGCAAAAAACAATAATAGCTTTTGTGTTGAGATTTAAGTCAATGATTAGGGTTAGTGTTGAAGAGAGTTAATACAAATCAATCAAAATCAGTCATTTTTGGTACATTTCGCTCAAAACTGTCTATACGTTAAAGACATCAATATATTGTAATTGAATTGAAATCTATTCAAAGCTCACAAATCTATTGAATAAGAAAGAGTTGCACAAAGATATGAATTGAATGAAAACAATTCTAAAGCTGAGCTCAAAAGCAATTGATGTACTTTCCGGTCAGTCCGGACGTGTCCTTTCATTGGGGAAGTAATGCGAACGGAATGAACTGCAATGGGCTTTACGACAGATGTATATAATATAAGTTGTATTCAACTCTTTCAGAGCTAACAGAGTTATAGTACGGATATGTCTATGAGTTGTGAATCAAGACATCGCTGTTTGTCTTGTTTTGCATCATTGAAGTCATGCCTTTATTATGAAAATCAGTTCATAGTCTACTCTATTGAGTGAAAGATATTTTGTTTTGAAGGACATTAAGAGTGGAATCGAAATAATACAATAATAGTAGGAATAACTGAATTACAATTTGTTATATGTCTTCATGTGTTGTGTTTTCCCAATTGTTGTCACAAACAATATATTACTCACTATTTAATTCATTTATAAAATCAATGAATTTTAGTAAAAGTTTATAAAATTTATAATCTTTTGTTGAGTTTTATTTAAAGACTGAATAAAATTAAAGTCAAAATGATTTCATTAATAGATTTAAAGTTTATATTATAAATGATTTTAAGTAAAGATTCAAAACGAATATAACTTGAGATCTGTTCGCAGATATGATCAAGGTAAGTTATAGAACAAATTGTTAGCTTAGATAATATTGTTGAGAATATCTTCAAACAATTTGATATAAAAATACATTTTCGGAAAACATTTGTTTGAAATTCACTTCAATTCAAACTCTCTTTCTTTATAATAAATAAATTGATGAAAATTTTTGAAAATTTTTGTTATAATTAGTTTTGATATCAAATATAACTTAATTGAATGAATCATATGAACAGAACTCTTGAGATAATAGTTTGATATGTTTTAATGTCTGAAAGCATTGTAACTCTAATTGGTTTAATTCCAAACTAATAGACTCTGTATTTTTGTTGAAAATATTTCAGTATTGAATTGAGTGTTGAGTTTAGGGGTTGTAATGAAAATCGATTTAATGGAGCGGAAAGAAAGTGAAAATGAATCAAATGAACGAATGCATGAATGCTGATGAAAGTGATTGAGATATTAAGAGAAGTTTGTCATTAATTAGATGAGGAAAGTATGGATGAAAGACATAAAAGTTGAACACAACTTATAATAGACTTGGATTTTAATATCCATAACTTTCGCACGAAAATGATTTTTGACAATAGATTTGAACTAATAATTGTAGACAACATAAAAGGAACCAAACATTTATAGCACACGAAACGAATTAATTGAAAATACGAGTCAACGTCAAAGTGATTGCTCAATGAAGAGCACAGTTAAGTCAATGGGCGACACATCTGTTGCAATACTATTCGATGGAAGCGTTGCTAACATAGAGGCAAAGTATGGCAAAACCTTGTTTTTTATAACAATCGCATCGCATATTCGTTTGGGAGGGGGTCTCGAAATTTAATCTACAAAACTTTGTATCCAAAAGCACCCAACCATAGCTATCATGCATGAGGGACTGCATCGGGGGAGCCAACAGTCGGTGCAAAGACTGGCCGTAACCGAGTGCCAGACAAACCAACAGCACATAACATACATGTGCTATTGTGGGCCCGATTGACACTCATATGAATACATTGTATGCATTAAATTGAAATATTGTATTGAAATCACAATTGATATAAATAGCGGTATTTTTATATTACAATAACACAAGCAATCGATTCCTCTTTTGATAATCATTTCAAACAATACTTTCATTTATATTAATATTACTTGAATTGTAATTCACTTTAAATTCGTTTCACATTTTTTAATGCAAATATATATACTTTTTGTCTATAAATTATAGTAAATATTTTTCTGTGAATACCTTTTGAAAATACATTTCAAATAAACAATAATTTATTTGAATTTCAAGAAATCTATAAATAGTTTGCATTATAAGAGTTAAAGATAGAACTAATTTGAATACAAGTGAAAGTGAACTCAATGTGCATTGAATGAGATAAACATTTAGACCAAATTTAGTCTATATTTTGACCACAGGTAGTATTGATTGAATTTTGAAGATAGAGAACATACAAAAGACGTGATCTTTTGGGTAAATACCTCCCGAAGCCCCGCAGAGATCACATTTTGACTATGAATTCAATGAAGACATTCAAATGCTTAGAGACTAAGTCTTAGACTTTTGTGAGCATTGAGTCTATTATTATGTCTATTATCTGATGACCAGATCTTCAACAATGAATATATTGGAGAAGACGAAGAGATGGAGTAATTTGTATGAATAAACTCATTATAAAACTGTCAATACATGACAAATATGTATAAAGACTTCATATCTATTGAAATACCTTTAAATCATAACTCAATTCAATGCAAAACTTTTTCAAATTGAGATCATCTCAAAAGTGGATTATCTGAACATATAATAAAGTTTATCTAATAAACAAATCTTTGATTTTTATTAAGTTTTAAAACTTTTGTATATTTAAAAATTCTATAAATTTTTTACTTATATTTTGAATATCTCATCAAAATATAGACAAAGATTTGTTTTCTATATCTTAAACAATAGTTTCCTTTCGGTTAATAAAGATATTCATTGAAGACAATTGTCTTTAGAGAACAGGTAGAAGAATTCAATTTAAAACATTTTTATTAAAACTCTTTTAATTTTCAAATTAAAATCTTTTTTAATTTTGTTTAAAATCATTTTAAAATAAAATGTAAAAAATAAATAAAATATTTTGTAAATATTAATTACAAATACATTGAGTGCTCTGTAATGAGAAATGGTTTGAATACAACCACTTCAGACATATCTTTGAACAAATATTTCTCTCATTTCTGTCTTGCATTCAAATCATCAAATATTTTCAACTCATAACCAGAAGTGCAAATGAGTGATGTTAAAGCAATATCAATAACCTTGGTTAACTCATACAACTGTCGAATTCCTTGCAAATCAATTCTCGTTTCATGTTTTTATTAATAAAATTTAATCATTGAATTGAATATAAAATATAAAATTATTTTCGTTATTAAACTATTGAAGTAATGATTAAATAATATTTTTTTTAAAGTTATTTAAAAATTGTGAAAATCTTTGTAAAAAGTTTAGAATTGATGTAATATTTGGTGAACATGTCATTGAATGTGGTTATAGAGTGTGAAGTGAATGCAAAACTAATATATTTTTTAGTATCGATTGTGTATTTAATCCAACTTTTTAAGAGTGTTTTGAAAGAAAAGGTGAGGACAGGTCGGGTGACGGGTCAGTCTTATAGCAATTGTGTTGTTAGACATAAATATAGACAAATAAATCGGCGTTCGTTTGAGTGCAGGCAATGGACGGTTATATTGAGCTAATCGGGCGTAAGTCAAAAGCATTTGCTTTTCTGCTTCGATTCATCCTATTGTCGGTCACCCACTTGTTATTTTTTGGAGTCCAAGTCCTAGTCCTAGTCCTAGTCCTACAGTCCTTCCAGTCCTGTCAACGCATTCTTCTCTCGATTGCAATACTCAACATTAGTCTGAGTTTATGTTTAAACTGTAAGACTGTTTGCAATGAATTCACATATAATGAGTGAAAAAACGTTTCCTTCGCACGGATATCAGGATTCTATTGTCGTGTCTGTACAGGCATTACAGTGAGCACTGGTATTACAAATAGCAGTATATTTACCAACGGATAACTGCAGATGAAGTGTTTGGGAGAGTGTTTGTCACAATGTGTTGATTTCATGCATATTTGAGACCAATTTCACTCATTTCTACAAATTTGGGTTCAATTTATAAATAGCGAAAAAGTACTGCAAAAGTGCCTCAAAGGCTTGTTTGTGACTCTAAGCCCCTTCTAATGCATGGCTTTAGTGGTGATATCGTATGGTTTCTAACCTGGTTTCAAAGTTGGGGCAATAAACAGGTGCTCAATAATATTCACAATTATTTCTAACCTGAGCTCTGGTCTAATACTCGAGAGACAACACAATGTCTATCGTCAGGTGTTTTGAGTCTATGAGCAGTTTTGCACATCTTTTTCCAATTCAATTGATCTGTCTGTGCGTTATAGGCGTGAGTGTATCCAATGGCACCCAATATAACTGGTATCGACTTTCCATTCCAGCATATCATTGGCTGCGCTCTCCTGAAGGAAAGGCGTCACAAATGGGAGTGAAGATTGCAGTGAGAAAAATGTTGTGCACCAACGCGTGCCACTTGTCCGCACCCGACTAGCACTTGCAAATCAGTACAATATGAGGCCAGTCATCTTCAGTCATCCTCTATATGTTTGAACACAACTCATATGAAACGACTTTCAATGAAAACTATGCCATAATTGAGACATATATTTGTATTTGTGTTGAACTATAATAATATAAAACTCGAACTAATGTTTGCGATAACAAAGTGTTGATTAGATTTAGCTCTAATTGAGTTAAAATCAATTGATTTTATATCTATTATATCAAGTGTTGTGCGAAAGGCAATCATAAGTGTCATCATTTGTGACCATTTCTGTCATCAGAAATCAATTTGTTTGAAAAAAGTGTCGCAAAAGTAGCCAAAATTTCGCCCTCACTGACCACCGTTGGTATCCACTCGTCCGGTGCGGACAATTGCAATAATATGGCCGATTCCCACACATCGCCTCAAAGTAAGTCTGCTCTTGAGATGTCTTGAGATGCGTTGAGTTTTGGCGACTGTCATACTGTCTGAGCGATCGCCAAATGGTGGCGACGAACGGCTTATCACTGTTAGAGTCAGTCTCAGTCTCTCTGCATATTTCACTCCCGAATTCACTACTCATTTAATGCATATCTAAATGATAGGCAATATTTTGAGTCCTGTTTTGAGCCACACCTTAGCCTTAATTAGCTGTTAAGCGATTAATATTAATGTTATAATTGTGTTAATGTTATAACAATTGTATCAAATGATTGATTTCGAAGGGAAATGGCCAAGGATTGCACTGTGCGTTGGATGTGGTTCGCAAATATATGATCAGTACATATTACGTGTGTCGCCAGACCTCGAATGGCACGCGGCTTGCCTTAAATGTGCTGATTGTCATCAATTCCTGGACGAGTCGTGCACTTGCTTTGTAAGGGATGGCAAGACTTACTGCAAACGCGATTACTTGAGGTATGTCTATATGTGAGCACAAAAATAAACCTTTAAATTCAAGAGAGATATACTATATGTTTGGCACCAGAACTCACTTTTGACTCAAACCCGTCATTAATTCCAATGAATAATATATTGAATATTTTTACTGAAAATTATAAATAATAAGAAATTATATCGTATTTTGACGACTGTTTTGCTTCGGGTTTGCTATCGTTTTTCTGTAGATTAAAGCAATAAATCTTGAATTTAATAAATCATAAAATTTTTTAATTATATGATTAGAGAATTGGTTTACGAATACTAAAAGTTTTTATTCCTATAATTATTGAACAATTTTTACGTTTTCTTATCATATAAAAAATCACAGCATTTTTGTCTCAAAATACTGGACTGTTTACTGATATTGTAAATGCTTTGAGAATATTAATGAATGAATGAATTTCTCATTAAAATGTATGAAACAATTTGATGGCCAAAAGATTAGTTGCCATAAAAATGACATTTTTTACTAAAGATAATAATTTCATTCAATAATCAAAAGATAAAAATAAAATTCAATATATTTTCAATAAATTCAAACAAAAATATCTGATTCAAACTTAATACCAATTATTCACTTTCCCCTTGAAGTGAGTGTTTGTAAATGAATGATTGAACACATATTTTGTTAATCACTTGTATTTATATTTTCAAAGAACCAATTCATGAATAATAATCTTATTTTTTGTTTGACTTTTTTTAAGTTCATTTCTTTAAATATTAAATCAAAATAAATATCAAATGATTTATATATGAAATAATAATTCAAATTAAAATGAAGTCATTCTCTCTTTTTTTATACAAATTTTGAATAAAAACAGATTTTTTTTTTAATATTTTCATATATTTATAATAAGTTTGTGTAAAATATGTAAAATATTTTTTCCGCATAAATATAGGCCGAAATCAGAACAGAGTTGTATTTGTGGAAAAGTGTACAAAAGGGGGCAAAAGTTTAAATACATTGCTAGAGATTGACATTTTATAGTTTAAACCGCAGAGTGTTTTTAGTTTATGCCTTTGAAAGGGATATGACTGCAAATAACCCATCGGTTACTCTGATTGTACATAGAGTGAATAATTCATGGCTTATATGAATAAAAGCCCCTTTGAATCAAAGTGAAGGCATCACTGCCTAAAGCAAACATCATCTTTCATAACATCTTTATTATGGCTTCACTATAGATAATAACGGCGCCGTTTGGCCATACATTGCAGTCAAACGAATACAATCACCAAATAAGGAATTTTGAACGAAATATATTTAGTAAAACAGAGACAAAGATTGACAGACTTTTGAAGCCATAACACAATAATTCATCGACTAATCAAAAAGAGTGGTTCCTAACGATCAAAGACTTTTGGTTTTAGTTCAAACACAATACAGAATAACTTATTGTGTTTTATTGTCAGGCATTCACTCATCAAAAAACTGTGAAACTAGTCTTAAGTGGCTTTTTGTTAAATATTATTATTATTATTCACTACTTTTGTACCACTTGTGCAACATTTGCAACATTCAGACCATTCAAACCATTCTTACAAATTGTATTTAACTTTACTTGAGTTAAAAATCTATTATTCTTTGAACAGTTTTTAATCTGATTTTCAACTCTTTTATATATTGTATATAAAATTAAACAAATATTTCAAATGATTATTCAAATTATTGACAATTCAATTGAGACCTAATTTTCATATCATTCCCAAAAAATACAGAATAAATATTACGAACAAAAATAAAATTTTGTGCTTTTTGAATGAAACTATTGTTTTTTGAAAGACTTGTTTACTTTTGTTTGTTTTGTATTCGTTTGTCTATTAAGACTTGAGTTTGTTTAAGACTTCGATAATTGCGATAAAACATCGATAATATAATAATAACGTATTATTGGTATTAATATAAACTTATAATCTGAGAGCCATAGCATTCATACACAAATCGGTGTTGTATTTCAAGTACATCTCTCTCTCTCTATACAGTGCCTCATATCTGACATAGTATTGAGAGAAGTCAACAAAAGCTAATCGTTAGAGAATGAGCCGCTTATAACATAAAGACGACAAACCTTTGGTGCGAATACTTGCAAAAAATGTTCACTTTATTCAAAATGTTGGGTCCAATTAATCACTATATAATCGTTTATAAAACACTCATTTATTTACTTGATTATTGAGTGTTGCCTTTCCTTTCACACAACCATCTGTCCCATTGAGTGCTCGAATGAATGAATGAATCAATAAAACTGACTTCAAATCAATTTCTGTATATTTATTATTATATAAAACATTAAAAGTATTTTATGTCCAAAACTAATCTCGAATTTAATAATTTTGATAAATATCTTAACAATAAATCGATTGAAAATCATTTTTATTAAAAATCAGTAAAATTTTAAATATTAAAAGAAATTCTGCTTTGATTTATATTAGGGTAACTTTGATGACAAACATTGAAAAGGGATTCTATTCCTAGTCTTTGATCGGAAAAGTCTTCGAAAATTATTATGAAAACAGAAATGTTGTTATTCTATGAAATACTGTTTAAAAATGAATGAATTTATTGTTAATTTTCCCTTTTTCTCAAAAGTGTTTCCACTTATAAGTGAGTAATTAATCTTAAAACTGAGCGCAGATTTCAAGTGCTATTTGCTATACGTCTCAAACATTGTTTGAAAATATTATTATAATTATAGCAAAGATATCATTCATAATTCAAATCTCAAAAATTATATATGTTTGTGATCTCTAGGATTTCAACCTTCAAATTGGTTTTATTTTTTGAGCTTTTATTTAATTTTTAATCCTTTTTATAGCCAATTAAATGGCAAACATTTCTTAAACACTACTGAAGAGTAAAAAGTAATAAAAATGAGAGACAGGTCTTTGAGATTTTATTTGTTCTTTAGAGAAGAGAAATCGATTTTAATGTGAATTATATTTTCAAACATAAAAATTATCCCAAAAAGCATCAAATTCTTTGGTTTCAACTTTGACCTCATTTTATGGCATCAATTTTGTTTATAATTAAATCGTTTGAATTAAATGAAAATTCTTTTGAATTCAAGAAAATAATAATATTGAAAATTATGTAGAATTAAAGACAGAAGTCTTTTTGTTTGATATATAAATCATTGAAAGATTGCAAAAAATGTAATAATAATTGAATCGTTTGTTTCGTTGACATTTAGGTTATTTGGAGCAAAATGTGCCAATTGTTCAAAGAGTTTCATTAAAAGTGATTTAGTTATGAGAGCTCGCAATAAGATATACCACATCGACTGCTTCCGATGTATCGCCTGTTCCCGACAACTGACCAGAGGAGATGAGTTTGCACTTAGAGATGACGGACTATTTTGCAAAGTATGTGCACATTCTGTAAATACCTGTCCATTTGTCAAGAATAATATGTCTATAAATGCCTTGAATTATATTATGATCTGAAGGCCGATCACGAGGTTCTGGAGAAGACTAATGACAAGGATATTAACGGAACAAATGGATCTAATGGACAGAACAGTGATATAAATGGAAACAGTATTTCGCCCAACTCTGGAACTCGCCTCCAAATGACTGGTAAGCAATCATTTGATTCATTGAATTTTGAAATGTATTTATAATTTCCAAATGATTTAATTGTGTCAAAGCATTGACTTTATTAACAAAAGACTTATTATGGCTTTGAAAGCATTTGATTGTTGTATACCATTGTTGGCAATGGATTACAGATATTATTAATTGAATAAAAAATGATTAGTTTTGATGAAGTGTTAGCGATGTATGAAATCTAAGTGAAAACCGAATAATGCATCAAATGATGTATTCCTTCAAATTTCAACGCATTCGTCAAAAACACAATAATAGGTCTCAACTCTGTTTGCGAAGTGCGGAATGAAAAGCAAATATTGTTTTCTGTAGGGATGGGATGAACAGAACATTTACTCATCCATTCTCTCTCTCTCTCTCTCTCTCTCTCTCTCTCTCTCTCGCTCTCTCTCTCTCTCTCTCTCTCTCTCTCTCCACTTTGAGTTGGGGACAGACATAGGAATATAAAAACGATAATATTTGAACACCTGATTAGTTCACACACGAGACGCGAAATCTGAGCTCAATGTTTGACTCTTTGCTTAATTAAGGGAACATTTGCTTAGTTTTGGATTACTTTTGGATTACTTTTTGCTCAGATTTTTGTTCATTCATTTAATCTCAAATCTCAATGAATTTGCATTTCATACACTCTTTAGCATAAGATAAAACAACTGTTTTTATTGGTATTAAAATAATTGAATTGTGTTTTAGCTAATACAGAGCCGATGCCATTGGGTCGACACCGGGAGTCGAATCGAGTCCACAAATCGAGTGCAGAACATAAGCCGACTCGAGTTCGGACTGTTTTGAATGAGAAACAATTGCATACATTGAGGACATGCTATAACGCAAACCCACGTCCAGATGCTCTCATGAAAGAACAATTAGTCGAAATGACCGGATTATCGCCCAGGGTCATTAGGGTCTGGTATGTGATTCGCATTTGAATTATAGATATAGAATTTTTATGATATTTTTGTCGACTTTTAGGTTTCAAAACAAAAGATGTAAAGACAAGAAAAGAAGTATTTTAATGAAGCAAATTCAACAACAGGAAAAGGTTTGCGAATATGATTTCACTCTTTATTTTCACTCAAAATCATTTATTTCAAATACTCTATGAAATGATTTTGAATTTATTTAATAAATTATTTAATAACAAAATACTGTAATATTGATCACGTCTTCCAAACGTGAGCTCAAAATCAATGACATTAAAGTGAAATAACTAAAAAGTTTCATTTTTGCTGTAATTAACTAATTATAACAAACCCTGTTATAATGTCCTCAATTATTCTCATGTTTACCAAAAGACAACAAACAAAACAAAAGCCAATATTTTTCAGATAATTGATAAGAAGAATAAAGTTTTGTTGAAATTAATTCTTAATAATCTTGTGCTCAAACACTTGAATACAGACAATGAATGGCATTATTGAACACTATTATTGATTTATAGCCAAACAATTTCACTGATATTGTTTTGCACTTCAATAAAGTGTTATAATCTTATAGTTTTTACGCAACTTTTGAAGCGATTTATCATTTTGTTTGCCAGAAGTGGATAAGGATTTTTCGGTATATGTCTCACTCAGAGCTCACATAACCTCCAGTTCTTTCTTCACAATCATAATTAAAAGTCTCGAGAGATTGCACAGACTCTGAGCTGTTGGTATAGACTGTTTGTCATGTGTATGGCCTATGATCTAACGTTACACCTCTGATGGTGACGAAGAACAGTAGCCAGAGTTCAGACAATTTTTAGAGTGAATGCATGTTTTGGCACAAAATTGTTTGTAGAAATGTATAGAAATATATATAAATTGCATTAAAAGCAAAATGTCTTCAAATTCTTTTGTGCGAACAAATCCATTACTAAAAAATTTTCAAAACTATTAGCAAAAAATTTGTGTTGAATAATGCACTGACCCTTATATTGCTAACTGTGCTTAACAAGAGTTATAATATTTGATGTGTGAGAGAGAAGAAGCCGTTTTCAATATAGCGATTGTCATTGAATGCCTTAATAGTAATAATAGTCATAATAGTAGTGATAATGTATGCCTTAAAAGCACTTTTCCATAGTTTCTCTCATAAAGGGCTACACATTTAGCGAATGTTTTTCAGAATCGTTTTACACAATCTCTTCGGCAATAGTTGTGCCAAACGTAGAGACAGACAAAAAAGTGGATCTTTTGTTGTATAAGTAAGAGCACCGAAAAAACCATAAGAGAGACCCTTTTAACATAGAGCTCTCTCTCTCTCTCTCTCTCTCTCTCTCCCTCTCTCTCTC
>JAQIXR010000285.1:0-35008 GCA_034700825.1 Quadroppia sp. Gr-Ori-00064 | reverse complement strand
TCTCTCTCTCTCTCTCTCTCTCTCTCTCTCTCTCTCTCTCTCTCTCTCTCTTTCTCTCTCTCTCATCACTTTTGTACGTATAGATCGATTGAGTGAAAGTGGATTTGTTTGGGGAACACAACGGAATCAGTGGAGTTGAGGCATCAGTTGTGATGAGCACCAGTGTGTGAGCACAGGCATCGTTGATTGCCCTTCGTTTAGTTGCCCCATTGTGTCATCCCTGGCCTAACTCCCAAACGTGAGTTAGTGTTTGCGCCACCGGTTTTACAATCATCACAATCGATGTCTTGTATAGAGCGAAGCAATTAGAAAATTACATTAAATATGTTGTGCTAAGGCTTAAACATACAGCTCAGGCTTATAGGGGATGTGTTGCAAGCAATGGAGGCACTGGTAGTACAGTACAAATTACTCTATAGCCGATGGGAGTCAAAGACAATTGTATGGTCTGTTGGGCGCAAAAACGACTCAATGTATGAATCGGTGAAATGTAGGCCTAATGTTATGAACGTCAGAAAATAGTGGAGTAATGCCAGTAAGGGATGTGCTGCCAAACCAACTGAGCCTTACTATTGAATAAACTGAAAAAGAGTTTGCTTTCTTTGCAACAGAATATGTGATTGCCTTAAATGTATTGATTGAATTCAAGTCACGGATTCGGCTCTTTCTCATGTGAGCGCTGAGCCAAACGTACAGTGCTTTCGCCTTAACTCAAATATCATAAATGCATTGCTATTTCAGTTAACAATTGCGATGAGATGTTTCCCATCGGACGAATCCGACCAAACAATCCATTATTACTACTCTTTCGATCAAATCTTTTTTATTTTATTTTCTTATAAAAGTAAACAAAAGTTATGTCAAAAACAAACGATTGAACCAATCATTCGAGTTATTCGACTTCGACTTCAATCAACTAAATAACAATAATATGACTTAAAAATAACACAATCAGACCTTTGATTGTCTGAACTTCCATTTATCTCACTTACCATTTGATGGCGAAATGACATCAATTTGAGAATAGAATATATTTTCGTTAATACTTAAGAATTAAGAATCGATTGACAAAAATGACACCAAATATACACTAAAAATTTTAATGAACGAAAGCTTTAATAGAAATGAAATCTAATTTCATATAAAAAATTAATTAAATTAATAACAAATGAAATAAATATAAAAGAATTACAACATTTCTTAAACAAAATCATTACTTTATTACAGAATATTTTGTGAAAATAAATCAATGTTTAAATCCTATTCTATTTTGAGTTTTTGTCACAACTATTCTCTAATACAATATTTTAAATTCAAAATTATTTTTTGAATTTTCGCAACAAAATGTTAATTGAATTTTGTATTCAAAAAATATTCTGATATTTATACGAATAACAGAAAAGTGCACAAAAATTGGTGGTAAGCGTTGAATATTTCATAAGCGATACCTTTCCTTATGTGATATTGGTTCAACTCTGGCATATAGTGTGCATAGTCTGTAATGTTCACAATTTACATAAATCTCTCAATATTTCAAATATTCTTATATTTACAGCAAAATATGCATTCAATCGAAAGCATTGAAACCACAGTCAGGACTTGATTTATAATCTGTTGTATCAAACCTATGGTTCGGGTCTCTCGAGTGCACAAATATTAGTGCATAAAATTGAAGGAATGGTAGAAACGCTGAGAGCTGAGAGCAATTCTGGAATAGCATTAACATAAACCAATTTATCGTCAACTGTGAGCACAGTTACTCTGAGCACAGTTACGCGACAACAGACTTAACGAAGCGTATATTACATCATAAATACATGGGTTGATAAAGTGGTTCGCTTCTGATTGTGTGACTTAACGGACCGTCAAAGAAGTCAAAGAACAGACTGCGCTCATCAATGAATACATTTTTCTTGTGGCGCAGCTATTCTTGCTTAAAGCACTGGGAGGAGAGATGATCATAATTTGAAAGTGGAAAGGGAGGCGACTGTGTCTCAAATCAGTGATGAAGACATTGATTGCTCACTAAATCGCAAAGCGTTTGCCTTTATATTGATTTGAATTGAAATTCACTAAAAAATTGTTACTTTATTTCACAGATAATACTTACGTCTCATTAGTATTGAGTCATTACTTAAGTGTTAAACCATTTAAATAATCAACTCTTTATATAATACTAATAAACCTTCAATTCTTTCATGTTTTTCTATATTAATTGTAATTTAAATGTTTTTTTTTGTGCCAAATATTCATTAAATGAAGAGCACATCCATTAGACTTCATTCCAATCCTTACAAACAATTTATAATTTAAATAAAATTCACTTTAAATTTCAATACCCACTGAAAAATCATTTTATAAAATATTATCAAATTGATTATAGTACCAAGGTACCAATTTAGACTTCAAAGGGGTATTTCGACAAAAGGGACTTAGATTGTAAAACATTCAGATTTTCAAATGATTTTCAAATAGTTTTTCATTTTTTAAAAACTTATAAAAAGAGAATAAAATATTTTATATACATTTGATTGAGTTATGAAATGATATTACTTTTGATCGATAGATAAGTCCTTTCACTCTTGAAGAGAGTCTTTCATTGAACACAGAGTCGACATCAAGTTATACGGATTGGAACAAACACAAGAGCCAAGAGCACCGGTATTACAGTTCCTTTAAAATGAAAATACATTCAAATGGACAAACAATGATGTCTTCACTTTGGACACAATGCGGACATATTTGAAAGTTTTTATTGAATTCTTAAATAAAATAATTTTGAATGAAATGAATATTACTTTAATGTCAATATCTAATCAAAACTCAATTCATTTTAATATTATTTAATCGTAAAAAAGAGTAAACGTTTTGATATTTTTAATGTTGTTATGAATACAACTATTTATACAACTATTTATACAATGATTTTGAATGAAAGCCAAAAGCATTGGAAGTAATGAGTGATACAAACGTCTAACGATTGATCCGGAATTTGATTCCTTCTGTCTTTACTTTAAACATATGAATGATTTATCAAAAAATCTTTGATTTTCTTTTCATTCAATCAATTGTTTGTGCTTTCGGTAAATATAAGGTATTATCGAATAATTATTATTACAATAATCGATGAAAACATATAATATTTGAATAAATATTTGGAATAAATTAATCATAAGATAACACAACAACGACAATATCGCGGTCGAGGCGTCACCGACTGTGGCGGAGTCACCGGTGCGAAGTAGGCGTGCACTTTGAGGTCAGGCAAATGGCTCTGAAAATGGATTGTAAGAGTTATTCACAATTCAATCAATCAATTGAAAGACACATTCAGTCAATGCATAGACAATGAGATCTCAAGATTTGGTTTTGAATTGATTTGAAATAAACATTAAATTAAAAACCATTAAAACATCCAATCATTCATTCATTACAATTGGGTTCAAAGGGTAGAGATTCATATTTTATGAGACATTCCTTTCAGACAAAAGTCAAACAAATGAAACAAACTCTTAATCTTCTGATTCCGGCTCTAGTGATGAGCTGACAATCATATAACTCGATTCTTTGCAAACTGTGGCACGTTATCAAATGGTCGAGCGATGTGTCTGTTATTAGCGGACAGTTGTCTAATTCAAGTACAGCCAAGTGTTGTGAAGAGCAAGCACTGGTACCAATATGTCTGATGCCCTCATCTGTTATCAGTTCACAGTGAGAGAGACTCTGAAGAATAAGATTAAGAATAGAATCGATTTGAATCAGTTGTCAATCAAAGCAAACCAGGTTTTTGAGGGCCGGACATCCAGACGCCAAGTAACACAGAGTGGAGTCTGTGATGAGAAGGCATTCTTCGAGATCTAACTTCTCTATTGCGTGACAATTACGAGTCAGTGACTGAAATCCCGTGTCTGTGAATTGAGTACAACCCGAGACCTCTAATGTTTTGAGTGCATGACATCCCTGTCCTAACGCTATTAATGACGAGTCAGTCAGATTAGGACAGTTAGAAACACACAAATTATGCACATTTGGACAGTTATGTGCAATGTTTAGACAGCTATCGTCAGTGATAGCCGAACAGCCGTGAAGGTTAAGCACTTGGAGGTTATGACAACTTGTTGTCAGTGCTATCACAGCCTCATCGTTAACCTGAGGACACATTTTACTAATAAAGGCACGCAGTTTTGGGCACCCAATGGCCAGTTGTTGTACTCCATATTTGGTTATCTGTTCACACCATGAGATGTTGATGTGCTCGAGATTGAAACAGCCCTCACTGAGAGGACAGACATGTAAAGTGAAGACATGTAAAAGACATGTAAACACACTTTTGCATCATTTCATACCCGAGTGCTTTGAGTGAGAGGTCGGTTACGTCACTACAAGAGCCGAGATTTAATTGCAATAACTTCGAGCACTGGACGCTCAGGTTCTGACACGTTCTACGGTATAGACAATTAGGGGCTGAGCCAACTGTCCACAAATACATACATATCGGACAGCTTTTTACAATCGTTTAGATTGAGTTCTTCGATGTTCTGACAGTTTTGAGCGAAGGTTCGAAGAGCGCCGTCGGTTACACTCTTACACCCCCTTAGACTCAACCTCCTAAGAAATCCACCGCAACGACGGGATATATTCTCGACTACCGGTCCTTCGATGTCGGTCTGAAAGTTGAACAAATCCACTCTTTGCCAATTGCTTCCGTCCAAAGCCAGGACATTCCAGCTCTGGAAAGGGTGTCGAAGGCATTGATAGGGTGTTTAAGGGTGTCATAAAACTATGATTGAATGCAAACCTTTGAGACCTGAGCGCAACGACAAAGAGATACCACATCTAAATAGGAGAATATTCGCAATAATAGCTCTTTCGGCAGCTTTTTGTTGATCAACGCCTCCTCTTCTCCATTGACACCCCCTTTGAAAATCTAAAACAAATTTATTCAAACGTTTTGTTCGTTTAATTCAATTATTGTTACAATTATTGCAATCATTAGTCGATTGACTATAATATTGGATCAAATAAGACAACAAACTAATGGAAAGGGAGGAAAGGGAGGGGAAAGGGAGTCAATGGTTATGAATATGCAATAGTACGATATAAGCGATTGACAGGTGAAAGGGTGAAGGGGTATATGAAGAAGGGATGACATACAGCACAGCCCAACCGATGAGACATTTTGTTATTAGCGTTAAATTGGTTCAAATTAATGCCATTTAATTGATAGCAATAATAATAATAACTTTTATTTGAATTTACATTCATTTCAATCTAATTAAAGGTTTGTTTTCACTTAAATATAGATTTAATTATTGGTAAAAACCTTTGATTTATGAGATTTGTTTGGTTTGGATTTAAGACAAGTCATGTCTTTCATAATATAGTTTACATTAAATATTGTCATCAAAACAATTGATCAAAAGCTCAGCTCTTTGTCTGAATGGATGCCAAAGAGAGCCATAACTGCAGTGAAAGCATAACCAAAACATTACTCAATTCATAGCCTTTTAAATATCAGCTGATCTTCACTTAAGGCTGCGTTCAATGCATTCACTCTTATGTTATATAACTTATATTACATTAAC
Organism: Quadroppia sp. Gr-Ori-00064; assembly: GCA_034700825.1. Classification (NCBI taxonomy): domain Eukaryota; kingdom Metazoa; phylum Arthropoda; class Arachnida; order Sarcoptiformes; family Quadroppiidae; genus Quadroppia; species Quadroppia sp. Gr-Ori-00064. The sequence goes on along the minus strand of JAQIXR010000285.1, from coordinate 29,423 downwards.
TTTGTTTGCAATCAAAACAACAATCAAATTGTCATTCAATGCAATGATGTTGTATTGGAACAAATGGGTGCAATCTTAAGACAAACCATTGATAGCAATGATAACATCTTAGGCAGTAATAAACAATTGAAGGAATGGTTGAAATTGATTGAATACTCACTCCATTGCTATGACTGTTGTTGTGATTGAAATGACTTTTTGCACTTTTATTCAAATTCATGGTTTGTAATGACTTTTGACTACAATTAGCCAATCGTTTGTTTCCCACTTCAATGGTTTGGGTCAAACTCATTGTCCATGCAATCGACTCCCAGTCCACTCGAGAGCACAGTTAGACTAAGACTGCGTCGCACTAACAGTGTATACATTGATTGACTCGAGTCTGAGTCTGGGATCCGTTCACTACAACCAACGCAACCACAATAGAGTGTCGTCTATATAGACAGTACTCTCTGTTCAGTTGAGTCTATGGCATACAAACCGACAATTCGTTGGATTCTTCATTAATACCAAAATCACGTTTACATCAATTATAGAGAAATTGTCTTTTGATTACAATTTTATTGCATTCAAAACATGAGTTTATTCTTAAAAATAAGTTTATTTCATAATAAAAAAATTGTTGAAATAATTGCAAATATTTTTAAATAATTTAATTACAATTTGAGACCAAATGAAAGAAAAGTTTTTGAAAGTAAAGAACTATTTATTGAATGATGTTTTGTTTTAGTGATAACCAAATCAACTAAAGAACCGGTAATTCAATTCAATTACAAAAACTGTTTTTTTATTAAATAATAAATTATTCAAAACTAAAGACAAATTAAATTATCAAAACTGTAGCCAACCCTCAAAGGGTGTCAAAACCAACTGTTCATATGTTTGGAGTCTCTTCTCTTATGGGTTCACAAACGCCTGAAATCAAAACTTCATTAAAAATATTGAATAAAACGACAAAATTATAGACAAAGACCTGTTGGTTGTGGTGGAGGAGGACCTGTTGGGGGCATGACGTGAGACATAGCACTCGGATGCATAGCATGTTGTGGAACGGGTGGTGGGGGTTGTGGTACATGAGGAGACATGATAGGGCTCGGCTCTGTTGTCATTACAGGTTGTGGCTGTCCCTGTTGAGGGCCGGGCTGTATGCCTATAGCTGTCAACACAATTCAATTAAATCAAATCAAAAGTAATTATTAAGAGATTAATGAGAATAAAGTGAATGCAATCATAATTAAAAGCACAGTTCGATAGACCGCAGCAAAAGTCACGACCGAAGCGAAGTGTGAGTTCTATCCGAGTGTCAGCACTGATAGCACTGGTGGTAAAATTGATGGCAGCCGTGAAGAGGAAAAGATAAGCGAAATGTGAATCAAAAGCAAAGTATTTAAGTATTTGCACTAAAACTACATTTTGTGAGAAAAAGGTTTTGAGAGAAAGATATTTAAATGACTCACGAGTTTGAGGAACGAATTGATTGACCGGTGCTTGAAGTGGCAATTGAGCTGTCATTGGAGGTGACGGCTGAGGCAACGGTGCCATCGGTTGTGTCGGCATTGATGTCATTTGCTGTGTCGGCATCGGAGCCATTGGCTGTGCCAACATCGGAGCCATTGGCTGTGCCGGCATTGGAGCCATTGGCTGTGCCAACATCGGAGTCATTGTCTGTGCCGGCATTGGAACCATTGGCTGTGTTAACATCGGAGCCATTGGCTGTGCCGGCATTGGAGCCATTGGTTGTGCCGACATCGGAACCATTGGCTGTGCCGGCATTGGAGCCATTGGTTGTGCCGACATCGGAACCATTGGCTGTGCCGACATCGGAACCATTGGCTGTGCCGACATCGAAACCATTGGCTGTGCCGGCATTGGAACCATTGGCTGTGCCGACATCTGAGCCATTGGCTGTGTCGGCACTGGTGCCTGAGATACATGTGGTGAAGGAGGAAGAACTGTAGGCGCTTGAGATATAGGTTGTGATAAAAGTTGAACAGTAGAGGAATGAGGGGATGGATTGTGCACAAGGGGTTGGGAAGATGAAGGAATTGGTTGGGAAGGCATTAATGGAGGTTTTTGTTCATAAATGGTTTGATTATTTGGGTTGAGCTGAGGATTGGATGTGAATGGAGTCGATTGTGGATATACTTGTTGTGAAAGCATCGGTCGATTAGGTATTACTGATGGCATCGGCTGTTGTGGAGGCACCGGAGAATGTGATGGCTGTCCAATCATTGTATGTGTTTGAGGACCTGATATTGTCTGATGCAGTGCTGGTTGTGGTTGTTGTGACGGCGCTGGTAATGGTTGAGGCGGTTGTGGCATTTGCTGCGGCGCCGAAATCTGTGGTCTTTGCCATGTATTGTATGTCATCGCCGGCGGTCTGACCGGCGCTGAGGGAGGGATTGAATGAATAGTTCTTTGCTGCGAACCTTGCAATGAGTCCACTTCTGGTGCCGTTTGAGTCAAGCCCTGGGAATGTTGTGAACCCTGTTGTGATGCGAACAATGCGTGTGCCTGTTGTCGGGCACGGAATTCGGCGGCGCGAAGCTGTTCCATATGGAACTGCTGTCTCTCTTGCATTAGTTGTTGTCTCTGATATTCGAGCTTTGAATGAATTGAAACAAAAAGTTAATTAAAGTCAAAACAAAATCCAAAACCAATTACTGTTTCTCTCTCTCTATCCATAATTGCTTCCAATTCTTCAAAATGTCTCAGTTTTATCTCAAGTTTTTTCATCTGAGTCTCGACGAGAAGAGCCACCAAAGACTTAATTTTTCTCTCTTCAACTGCTGCCAAATGCTTGGCCTTAACAGCAGCCGAACCCAAAGCAGCCGCCGCTGCGACTGATATCTGAGATTCTTTGACATTCTTATCCTTTTCGATGTCGTCTTTTGTTATTTCATTCTTCAACGGTTCTGTCGAAGTCTTTTCAGTCTCGACAGCACTCTCCTCATCGTTGATCGCAGGCTTCACATCATCAGGTTTGTCGACATCCATCGGTTCCGTCGAAGGAAGACTTGGTTTATCCGAAATTGAATTCGTTTCAATGGATTCCTTTACGTCTTTCTCTTCAATCACTTCTTTCTCTTTTTTCTTCTCTTCTTCCTCTTTATCAGCAGTTCCTGCGATTCCAGTCATTGAGAGACCGGCTTTTGGATCGACACTACCGTCAGTGGCAGCGGCCTCAACATTCTTGATGTGGGCATCCATGAGCGCCACCGGCACCTCATCCTTAATCTTAGCGAACTCTTCCATCGCTGCCTTTGCAGCTGAAGATGCAATTCTTGGATCCACAACAGACGCTAAGAACGCGACGGTAGACATAATGGGATTTCCTGACTTTGAGAAAGGGATGGGTTGATAGGCCAGGGGTCCCAAAACACCTGCAGAGTCTTCGAGATAAGGGTCTTCGATGGGAAGCCTCAAGAAATGCAAAATACACTCGTCTTGTGTTCGACTCCCGACGTGTTCACAGACTTTATTCCAATCGTCTTTATATAGTTCTAACCCTTCGAGCAATAGAAGGGTTTCCTGTTCTGTCCACTCCCGGGACAGAGTGGCGGCGGCTTTGCTCTTGAAATATGCGTTCTTTTTGGCGAATTGATCCATCTTTAGACCGAAGTTGTCAGTCAAAGGACCCGTTTTGTCCTCATTTTTGATATCGATTGGCATGTCTTTAGGGACAGACATATTCAGCATTTGAGAGGACGCCGACTGTTGAGCGCGTGGAGGATTCAATGGTTGAATACCAGAGGGGGTGTCGACTAACACATGAAAATGACTGGTCGAGGGCGGGCCCATTGGGGTGGGTCTGGAGTCCGCATCGACCTGATAGTTAACGAGACCCCATTGCTCGAGGAAGGCGTGAACTCTCATTATAGCACAGACATCGCCAGCAATATTACGCCGAACGGCAGTTACGGTCAGGTATTCCGTAGGGTTGAGCCGATAGGTATCGATCATGAAATTTCTGTAAGCGATGTACACTTCAGGCGATTTCGATTTGTTTCTTCCATTGAAAAACTCCGGTAAACCTCTTCTCTCGACGGCATGAATGCAATTATAGTCAAACCATGCGCTATAGGACGGTATGATTATGTGATTCGCCTGTTCTGTCACATTGTCGTCGGCCGAGTCGTCTTTCGGTTGCTTTTCGCTTATGATTCGACTCGTGTTCGGAGACATGGGTTGTGAAACAGATTTATTGGAACCGTTCTTGTCTTCAAAGGCCATCTTATCGTCCATATCATTACTGTCCAAATCAATAAGAGCCCCCCCTTTGATGGGCGCCGTCTCGTTATCTTTATTGCTTCGAGGATTAGTTGTATTCTTCGGGATATTTATTTCTTGTAAATTGGGTTCAGGCGACGGATCGTCCATATCTTTGGTCAGATCTTCAGAGTCTTCGTCATTAGCTCTAAATAACTTCTTTTTACTACTAGAAGCCGGGGCTGGACTTCTGGCGCTACCCTTTCCGCGTCGTTTTTTATCCAACGGTGGAGACGGAGAACGTCTTCGCTTCCCTTTACCAGAACTACCAGACTTTCGATCTCGTCTTTCGTCCGAAGCCAACAATTCTTCTAAAGTGTATTTACCTTTCGGTGATTTGCGCCGACCGGTAGTGTCGACGTCCACCTCATAGTCCTCTTCATTCATCCATTCGTTATAGTCATCCAAATCCAAAATCCATCGGCCGTTCACCTCATAAGGGCCTGACTTGGCCTGAGGTGAGTCGGGCTCGATGTCAATGTCAATACCTGTGACCCAATTGTCATAACTGTCAGGAGTGGCCCACCAGTGAAGAAGTGCATTCCTGTCCCGTTTTATCAGTACTCGGATCCAATCGTCGCACTCAGGACTGGAAGGGATCGGCGGATGAACGATATGTGTGGCCTCTTCAGCCGTGTCCACAGTCTTTCCCTGATGTCTCTTAACAATGTCTTTCAACTTTACGGCCAATTGTTTGTCCACTTCTGGTGTAATGAAGACATTTGGTTCGACAAAGCATTTGTGGTTAACTAAGAACTTCTCGATTCCCAAAAACATCTCTACATTCCGGTCCATCCGAGACGGGGACGCGAAGTCGAATCGACGCCACCCCTGGTCTGACTTGAACTTGAAGACCGACTCAAATATCCGACACAAACCACCGCCGGGTTTGAAGTCTATAAAGCATTTCATCGGAAGTCGAGTCAAAGGAGGCTTTGATACAGTTCGTCCGAACGCCTCCTCTTGGAATTGGATCAATTGGATCACCAAATTTGATAAACTCTTGTTCGTCGGCGGATCCGCTTGGATGTACTGCAAGATAAACACATTCAGACATTGTCTCCAATGAGTGAAAAGACAAGAAATAATGATTTGAATTGAAATCAAAGCCAAAAACAAATGAAAACAAAGAATGAGAAGAGATTTGGAGTGAAAGCCGGTATGAGTGGTATGAGTGCTGTAGAGGTAGTGGTGGTATGTCTTTGACAGCCCTCACAACGCATTCACTCTTAGACTCACTTTTTTGCAGTTCTTTTGCAGCCATTGTCTGACACTTTCAAACGATTGGATCGTTTCGGACGACTCGAAGAACCTATGGTTAGGTCCGCCGTCTTTCCTCTTTTGGACACTGTTAGCCATTTTGCTGTTAAGTGAGGCTTTTGTTCGCTTGTTATCCATTGGGTGCTATCAGTCCAACACAGTCTACCAGTGCTCCAGTGCTCAGCCTCTACCGTATAGTCTAGGCTCTACAGTACTGTTCAATGCATACAATGGCGACAACACATCCCAACCCAACCGCGCATTCACTGCCTTTCCATCAAAACTATTTTCAAACATTTTCTTCATGTCGTGACCTCTGACCTAAGGGTCGGTCAAACCAATGTTAATCACGTCTTTTCATCGAAATTATATTTATTTTAAAATAATTTTAAATTTAATAAAGTTTACAAAAACTTAAAATAATGTCAAAAAAGCCGTAATTTATGTTTGATTACGTGTTTCAAGTTTTTTGACAAACATTTCAGTCATTAAACATTTAATTAATCTTTGCTTCAATTGAATCCAATTTATATACCACTCATGGGATCAACACTTTTGGTGAGTGTCTTCTTGTCATACAATGTGTCCTAATATGCAATCTATTGATAGGAACCGACTCTTTATGTGGTGAAAGCGATGGCAATCTTAGACAACGACGGGAACAGAATTCTGGCAAAGGTTTCAATATTTATTATTTAATTGGGGTTTTCGAACAAATCACCCTTAAAGGGGTATATGGGATGCAAATACAGATTAATTCAAATGAAACTATGAATTGAAATGTTTTTAACGGTTTAATAAAAGGTTATTTAAGGGGTGAACGAATAAAGGGTGAATTGATTGCCATTTGAATGAATTGAAGTCTAATTGAGATATTGTTCAGTATTTTGACGACACTTTGGGATCAACTAAAGAACAGAAGGCGTTTGAGAGGAATCTCTTCAATAAGACCCATAGGGCTAACGCTGAGATAATTATGTTGGACGGCATTACTTGTGTCTACCGGAGCTCTGTTGACCTGTTCTTCTACGTGATGGGCAGTTCCAACGAAAATGGAGTCAGTTTTCAATACAAATGTCTTTTTGTTTGAATTGAAATTTAATTTAAATATTGTTTGAATTTTTAGTTAATTTTGTCGTCTGTTATGAACTGTTTGTTTGAATCCATTTCTCATATACTGAAGAAAAATGTGGAAAAACGCAATCTTTTGGATAACTTGGATATCGTTATTCTGGCTATGGATGAGATTTGTGACGGAGGGTATGATTGATGCAAACCAGAGATCAATATCTAATGAATCTCTTCATAGAATAATATTAGAATCGGATCCGATATCTGTTGTACAACGCGTTGCCCTAAAGCCAGACGACATCCCATTAGGCGAACAAACTGTGGCACAAGTATTGCAATCGGCGAGAGAACAGCTTAAATGGTCTCTTCTTAGATGAACACATTTTTTAGATTTTGTAAATTAAAGAAAACGTTGAAAATTATGTAATTTATTGCTATTTTCATTAAAACATTTTTATGTCATAAAAACCATTGATTACTCGATATAAAAGATTTCAATTCTTTTGCACCAAATCTAATGTAAGTCAAAGCCTGTGAATAGCGTTCTGTACTTTGACTCCAATTGAGTGCATATTTGATAATGAATTTTTGCAATACATTGTGTGAATGAATGCATACCTGCGCTCATCACCACTAATGAGAAACTAATTCTTTGATGGATTTATTTATTAGTGATTTAGTTATGATTTTTATTTCTATTTTCATTGATCTTTAAATACTTTAACTTATTTTTGATTAATAATTGAAACACTTTTACAATCATTTCGTTATCTGATTATTATATAAATATAATAACGATTGGTTTGAATGAAAAAACTTTCTCAATATTCAGGTAATCATAAAAATTATTTTCATTTAAATCAATGTTTTTTTTAAATAAAAAATATGTTAAAACTTATCGATAATTATTGTGTTAAATGACATCAAAACTGCTTTAAAACATCTCAAGTTTGACCAAAACTCTTCATACAATCAAATGTCTGATAAAAAATATTTTAAAGAACTCTTGGCTTTATATCTTCAGGTGATTTCAATATCAAGTCTGCGATAAGACTTCAACAAACTTAAAATTATATATTTTTTATTAAAATTCAAAGTCTATAAAACAATGTATAATATAGTCGACAATCAATGAAGAGTTGAATTCAATTCAAATTCCATTCCCTTTAAAACAAATATAAAATGCAATAAATTTATGACTTTTTTAACGTTTGGCAACTTTTGTGAAAAGTTTTCATATCTAATGAATCATAACTTAGTTTATGATATATTGCTATGAAATGAACACAAGTTATAAAATATACAAATTATTATCGAAGAAAATCTGATTTCTTTTGAGTGGAAAACAATCGGTTATTTGAGTTGTTTTTGATAAGAAGACATCAAAGTTAGACATCTCTCTTGTGTCACAAATTGAGTAAATCAAGTGTTTTTTTAGTAAAATACTTGACATTAAAGAGTGTTTAATGTAAACCAGACATACCTGTACTCAACCCAACCATTGAAGTGCTTTTGTTTCACACGAATCCTCTAAAAACTTATTCAATTCAGTGCTCAAACAACTTCTCAATGCATTGCACTGTTATATAAAACTTACCTTCGATTGCATATACAGTGAACGAGTGAAATGCCGGCCCAATTGTGCCTTCCCTGTGGGACAAACACCGACCCGAATCGGAGGGCTAGCAAAGAGTTGGACAAAAAGATATCAGTTTGGATGAAACAGTACCGGAAGTCAATCAAATTGCTGCTATTGGGTATCGAAACCATTGAACCAAATATAATCTTGGACCTTTTGGAACATTAACTCTTTAAATACACCCTTAGGTGCGGGAGAATCAGGAAAGACAACAATTATAAAACAAATGAAAATACTTCACATCAAAGGATTCTCTTCTGAAGAGAGAAAGACAAAAGCGATTGAAATCAAATGTAATTTATTAGAAGCTATAAATGTATGACATTTTTGGAGAATATTTTGATATTTGTTGCAAAACTTACTCTTTATTTGACTTCATAGGAATTGACTTCAAATATGCTTTATATCAAACCTCCGCTAACTCTTCACAACGCCATCAATCAAAACAGTTTAGACTTTGTCCATAACCTCGATATGACAAAAGCCGACTCATATCCATTTCCCGATGAGTTCTATGAACACGTCAAGTGCTTATGGAACGACCCGGGTATTCAAGAATGCTATCGAAGGTCAAACGAATTCACATTAATTGATTGCGCGAAATAGTGAGTGATTTTATGGTTATTTCAATTATTATAATATAATTATTCAGTTTTCTCGACAAAATCGATGTAATCCGGGGTCAAAACTATGTGCCCTCAGATCAGGACATATTGAACTGCCGTAAAAGAACGAGTGAAATACAAAGGATCGAATTCGAGGTCAAAATCCCCCTTCAATTTGGTGGAGGGTCTCAACTATTTTGGTTAAATTGTTTTATATTTAGTAAACAATTATTTAATATTAATCTCAACCAAAGGATGTTTGACGTCGGGGGACAGAGAGGGGAAAGGCGTAAATGGATACAAGTGTTTGACGGCATAACTGCTATTTTGTTTTTGGTCGCGAGTTCTGGATATGACATGCAGTTAAGGGAAGACAATCAGACGAATAGATTGAGAGAAAGTCTGTCCCTATTCGAAGACGTCTGGAACAGCAAGTTCTTAAGCGATTCCGGTTTCATACTATTCCTCAACAAACAGGACATTCTTAAGGAGAAGATCGAAAGGGGGTCTAAAATTGATAAGTATTTCCCTGAATACAAGAATTTCGTTATGTCTTCGAAGGAAAACTCATCGGAAGACCACTCAAGTGATGAATACTTAAGAGTTCGTTGTTTTATACGCGAAATGTTTTTAGACATCACTCGCAGACCTCCCGATCACCGGAAGTTCAGTACCGCTGACTATATTAATGACAACTCAGTCAACAAAAAAAGGGAATGTTTTTGTCACTTCACGACCGCCACCGACACTAACAATATTAGGCGTGTCTTCGAAGACATCCACACAATGATCATAATAGACAGTCTGTCCAAAATTATTCCCACTTAATGTCAAACTCTTTCAAACATTTCTAAAATTAAATTATTTTTTAAAATCAATCAAAAAATAAATGTTTTTTTGAGAGCAAAAAGTGTTTCAAAAATTTATTTTTACTAAAATTCTTAATTAATTTTACAATAAATGACTAAATATTTAAAACTCTAAACGAAAACTAACGGACAGTGAGAGGAAAGACGGATCAAAATCCCCACCAATGCCTCCATCCGTATTTGCTGTCTTCCATAGGAAAGTCGTCCGGAAGGCCGACATTTGTGTCCTTGAACACAGGCGCCAAGTCTATGGGTTTGGGTCTATTGGTGTCGTGAACCCGAACTTGAGTGAAGTACCCGAAAGGGGGTCTTTCTATACCCAACTTGTCTTTCATGCAGACATCATATATTCCCTGTTCTTTACGACAACTTCAGACCAACCAATGGATAACCAAATGAGACAATCAATGGTTAATCAATGAATGGATAACCAAATGATCAACAGATGACTTACTACCAGAACTTCAGGTCATAATCAGTCCATTCCATACACTTCGCCAGTCTTTCCAATTCGTTGCGACAGTTATTCTTCACCTTTCGGTAGAACTCAAGACCACAACTCGTCACTGCCTTTCCTTCGTTGAGGCACTTTCGGGGATCCCTTTCCTCGAGTCGGCATAACATGTATTCCTATCCAATCATTCAATTGATTCAATGATACCAATAATGAGATCAATGTCTCATGTCTTCAAACCTTTGAGATCTCATCGCAATATCTGCCGAAATGCATGGCCGAGGCCTTCAGCACCGGCTGAGAGATATTGATCTCTTGGACATCCAATTCATCATATGTGGGCAGTTGGACATCATCTGTGATTGGCATCACTTCCAATGATTATCATTAATTGTGTTAAAAATTTGTTTTGTTTCTCAACTCAAAAGCATTTGTCAACAGATGTCTTCACTTACCATACATTCACTACATCTTTCTGTCCATAAAATACGCTTTCATTACATATATTCAAAACTTGTTGTCTTTTAAACAATTGAATCAATTGTTTGTAAATTAAAAATAAAATATTTAATTGATTTCAAACCAAATGACAAACTTTTGAAACTCATTTCAATTGAGTTTCATTGCATTTAAACACATTTCAAAGCATTTTTGTTGTCATTCAATAGGTGTTCAATGAATAGGAATTCCCTTTATATTAACTTTTATTGAAAACAAGAATCTGTTTGATCTTTCACTACCCGTACCAAAGATAGACCTTCGAGACCTTCTACCATCCCTTATCAAAATATGATTGAGTTGCCCACTGCCCCACATTGACCATGGTTACATCAAATCATGGTTACATCAAATCATGGTTACATCAAATCATGGTTACATCAAATCTTACAATTCTTTACATCTTCTTTGAACTGAATTTCAAAGTCTTATCAAAAGATTATTTTTAGCGAAAATCCGGAAGTTTTTATATTTGTATATAAAAAAAATTATCACAAAATTGCTATCAATTGTTATCTATCGATAAGAGTGTTTTGAATTATATTTCACTCAAAAGGTGGAAAAAAGTCATTACTTTCATCAAATCGTATGACTATTATCTCAATGAATGAAAATGTTTGTCAAAATGATTATAAATAAAGCGATTATTTTTCCTCTAAAAGTGTATTCAAAACACACTTTTTAAACACAGATATCAATAATATTTAGTTTTGATTTTTTATCAAATATTTTTGTAAACAAATTATTCACAAAAATTCTATGAAGTCTAAATCAAAGGTTATATCGCATACACTCTTCTATCACTAATTTGTTTATAGACTATAATTAAAGAATTAATTAAAGAAATACATTATTATAACAATTATTATAAAGAATAATTCAAATGACGGACTCATTACAAAAGTTGGCATTTATTGCATTTTATGCCATAATTTCAATGAATTTATTTTTATTGCACTAAATATTAAATAAAATGTTTTTCGTTTCAAGTTTTGTTGGATGTCTTTTAAGTTTGTATTTTATATTAGAGTGAATTTTATCACTGAATCTGATTTCAAAAATTTCAAAGAGTTTCAAATTGTGTGGAAATGACGTAAATGTATGCGTTTGCTCAATGAATAGCACAGGGATTACAAGAGCTATTGAATGAAAAAGGTTTTATTGGAATATTCATTGCTTGACTTTTATCAGGAAAAGTAAAACTTTTATAAAGTGTTTGACAATTATATTCATCACTAATAGATATTTGCTTTCAATTCCAGTTCAATATAAATGTTCTTTCACTAAAACATTGGATAATAAGTGCCCCCAAAGGGAAGATTCTGTAGTGTTTCGTTGCCTGGATATCGATTCAATCAATTCGAGCACATTTGTTGAATATTCCTTCAGTTCTTCACACAATCATCAGAATCATTAAACAATGATTTGATGAATTGATTGAAATTTTATTTTTTGTTATTAATAAATATATTTTTATACATCAGTGAAGTATGCATTCCTTACCGGTTTCGTCGGTTATTAATAATACTCTGATTACGAGAAATGGAAATAAATTCAATGGTTTGAATGGCGGAGATATTAGTGTTTTATTCATATATTTTGCTATTGTTTTGATGACCGGTTTGTATGTAAGTCTTGTTTATATGACATAACAATTAAATCAATACTTTTTGTATTAAATAATTCCAAACAAAATATGTTCTCAAATACAATTACAAAGACATTCATAGAAATGATTTTTATAATAAAATCAGACATTCCTTTCATTTTTTAACATTAAGCATGTGCTTTTCTAAATGCCCTGGAGCAATTTGTCATTGAGTTAGATTCAGATGAAAATATACTGATAAAAGTATTACTCATTTTTACATAAATATTGCCATAAATACATATACTATAAATATTCATAAATTAAACATTTTTTGAGCTTTTCTTATCCTTGAGAAGAGATTTCAAACGTTTAGAAGAGATTTAATTACATTTCGGATAAAAATTCGCACAAGAATTGTATTTGAAAATTCAAGAGACCAAGATCAGTTAATGTTATCTGAAGATAAAAATGAATTACAAAGAATTTCTTTTTACTCTATGATCTAACAAATATTTTTATAAGTTTTGGAAAAATTTGAAAAATATAGTAAAATGTCTTTAAAAATGATTTAAAATAACTGATTCATTGAATACAAACAAAAACTGCTGTCATTTGAAACAAAACTTTTTTCAAATGATAGTATTTTTTGTTTCAAATGAGTTTCTTATTTCAATTATCGCTCTGAAACTTAACCCTTAAAAAGTGTTTATGAAAACTGTTTAAAGAATAATTGAGAATAATTTGTGGCTTTGTATTAGAAATATTAGAGTTCACATGGATTGCATGAAATAATTGAGCAAGATCAAAGTAATAAGTTTATATTTGAATACAGGCAATGAGAAGATCAAACAGAGGAACAGTGAACGGGTACTTCTTGGCCGGAAGGTGAGAACAAGTGCATCGAAAGCATTGAATTGTAGTAATTATTTTGAATGCATTCCTATACAGATATATGGTTTGGTTTCCGGTATAAAAACATTACTTATATTTCATTCAATTCTCAGTTCGACTAATAGTTGATATGTGTTTGAAAGGTCGGAGCGTCTGTGTTCGCCTCCAACATAGGATCGGAACATTTCATTGGATTAGCTGGGTCAGGTAATGGTCTTGTATGAGTAGATTAGACAATAACTTATCCTTATGTGAATAGACTGACATTCCTTTCAAGCTGAGATTCCGGGTCAGAAACGGTCTATTTGTTCAAAATCAGATTTTTTGTTCAAAATGTAATATTTTAATAATTTTTCAACAGGTGCTGCGTCGGGATTAGGCGTAGGAGCTTTTGAATTTAATGTAAGTGCTTGTTCATTAACAGGGGTAACCAAAGGGGTGAATAAAAAACTTGACAATAGATAATAGAATCAAAGGTGTATTAAATGAAAGTGATTATACCCCTCATATATACTCTAATCTGATTTCAATTTTATTGTTAATTTTGAAAATTCTGTCACAAAAGGCACTCCTAATCCTTCAGATAACGGGTTGGGTATTCCTTCCGGTCTTCATCGCAAGCAAAGCAAGTGTTCATTAAATTGAATAAAAATTTTATAAAATTCATTGTTTTCTCCAAAGGTTTGCACTCTTCCGGAGTATATGTCCAAACGATTCGGAGGTCAAAGAATCAGAACATATTTGGCAATACTTTCGATGTTTTTATACATATTTACCAAAATATCTGTGAGTTCACAGAATTCACGAAATTTGAGTCATTTAGTGATTGATCGAAGTTTAGGTCAATCTATATTCTGGAGGAATATTCATTCAACAGGCGTTGGGATGGGATCTGTATATCAGTGTCATTCTAGTATTAATTGTCACATCGATCTGCACCGTCACAGGTGGGGACTGACCTTCATTTGAACTTTGATTTTGAAAGTGTCTCATTTAAGGGGGTTTGACAGCAGTCATATATATGGATACCTTCCAGTGCATGGTTATGATCGTGGGCGCCGCCACTGTCGCCGTCAGGGGTTAGGGTTACTGATAATGATTAGTGAATTGACTTTTAATTAAATATAATATTAAAGGTTTGGTAGAAATTGGAGGAGTGGGCGAACTGGTAGATAAATATATGAAAGCCATTCCATCATCCATTCCCCCTAACATGACTGCCTGCGCGACACCAAAAGAACATGCATTCCAAATGTTGCGCCCATTGGACGACCCGGACATGCCTTGGCTCGGGTTCATATTTGGTCAAACGACGGCATCCATTTGGTATGAGACGAGTTGTCGAATATAAGCAGGTTTTGTATCATTATTATGATCCAGGTATTGGTGCGCCGACCAAATGATGGTACAGAGATTACTGGCCGCCAAGTCCTTAGCCCACGCACAGGGAGGCACTCTTTTTGCTGGATTCCTAAAGATTTCCCCTTTATTTTTGATTATAATACCCGGAATGATTAGCAGGTATTTAAGAGTTCTTTTTTTCTTTTGAGTATTTATATGAAATACCCCCTGAATACCCCTTTTTGACAATTCATTTGAAATCTATTCAAATAGGATTCTGTTCACAGAAGAGGTCGCATGTGTTGATCCAATCAAGTGTATGGAGTACTGCAACAGTCCTGTTAGCTGTTCCAATACAGCCTATCCAAAACTGGTGCTCGAATTGATGCCGTCCCCCTTTAAGGGGCTATTATTAGCCGTAATGATGGCCGCATTGATGAGTGATTTGAGTTCTATATTCAATAGGTTTTGAATTTTTATGAATATATAAAAACATATTTAAAATACAATTGTTTTCAAAGTTCGAGCACTTTATTCACGTGTGATATCTGGCCATTGATTCGAAAAAAGGCAAAAATTACTGAATTGATGATTGTTGGCCGGTATGACCTCTGACCTCAAACTGTATGAGCTATACATTTAAGATGGATTTGCAGTTGTTTTGTAGTAGTGATGGTTGTCATCAGTATTATATGGATCCCTATTATCCAAGAGATGCAAAACGGAGAGCTCTATATATACATCCAGGACATAGCGGCTAACCTTGCTCCTCCCATCGCGGCCGTGTATATCATGGCCATACTTTGGTCAAGAATTAACGAAAGCGGAGCCTTTTGGTCACTAATCATGGGTTTGTTATTAGGAATCATAAGAATGATTCTGAATATTGTATATCGAGAGCCCAAGTGCGGGGAACGAGACATTAGGCCATTCCCTCTCAAACTCCATTACATGTATTTCGCAATAATAATCTTCTGGTTTACTATAATATCTGCTCTTCTTATAAGTCTTTGCACCGAAAAGACTGAAGACTTTCGGGTAAATTGTTTGACAAAATTGCATTTGAAATAAGTTTAACCGAAAACCTATTGATCGACAGCTCATTAGAACAACATATTGGACACGATTTGACCGAAAGGATCGAAAGGACGAAATCGAAGAAAACGAAGACATTGTGACAAACGTCGAGTTCGACAATACTCTCAAAATAGTTACTCAAAGAAGACATTGCTTTGGATTCTTTCAATGGTTTTGTGGAATCAATTATAAGACAAATGACAACAAAGTGAAGACAACTGTTCTTAACGTCTCATCCATTCATCGAACAAAACACGAGAAAATGATTTTAAATATTTTCTTAATAGTTGTTATCATTCTTTCGATCTCTCTTTACATATATTTTTCACTTCCTCTGAGTTTTCGTTAATATTAATACTTAAATAATTTTTTAAATAAAATAGTTTAATATTTTTCTAATTGTTATAACATTTAATAGATTTCATTAAATCATTGATTAATTGTTATTCTTGTTATTGATTTGAAATGATTTTGATTCTAATGTCAATAAAATACAAATATTTCTCTAAAAGTGCATTATTTTAGTAATTCATAACCAAAACTACTCTAAAAAGTGTGTAAACCTTTTGCAACGAATTCATTGTTGATTTGCTTTCACTTTATATAAACTTTGAGAAAAATATTGAAGTCTTTGTCGTAAAAATTAATGATTTGTACTTTTAAAACAAATATTACTTAAAAAAATAATTAAAATAAAATTCATTGTATTTGAGGCACTCTTTAAGGGCTAAAGGTTTTTGAAATGAAAATTTTGAATAAAAATAAATGAATGAAAATAATTAAAATAACATTTTATGGCACAAAAAGTCTTCAGAGATATTGCACTCTCTCTAAGGCTTACAAATGAAACGCTGCTTTAAATCAAATGATTAACAAATGTCAACATTTGCTAACAATCACTAAATGTCCAAAAATTCAATACTCAATGAAATGATTGAACGATGAAATATCATCTGAAATGATCTCACGAAGACTTGCTGTAAGCCATGAAATCATTGACATTAATGGCGGAGAAGTCGACCGGAACATCCAGGTCAGACACCAGGTCCATGTTCATCAATTCTGTGTAATCGTCGACCCCTTCCGCTCCTCCGACAGCACTGAAGATCAGAAAAGACAAAGTATTACCAAATAAAACAATTTTTTAATTATTTTTAAAGCCTTTGGTTTAACAAACACTACAATAGGAATGGAATATAAAATATATCTTTAACTGAATAACTGTTTTTGGATTAAATATAATGTATTTAAAAATAGTTAAATATATATAAATGTAATGTAATATCGATTTCATAGATGTTCTTAAGTCTGAGATTTAAGTGATTTGTTATCGAATGGATTTGTCACCAAATGATCGAATCGGATGACTGACACTTACTTCATGGCACAGTCATTGGATGAGCTCTGTATGGATGGGTTGTCATAAGAGACATCGCTCGGGGAGTGCGGGTTATGCAGAGCTGATTGCGGGGTATTCGGGTACGAGTCGAACGGTCCGCTCGCTGACCACCTGTGGGTACGGTTTATTATTTAGTCCATATCTTCACAAGTGGACAGACATAACATACCCGGGAATAAATGTAACCAAAACTGGTTTCACATAACCGTTAGAAGACGAGGGCTGGTTCTCACTGAAGGGGGTGTAGTATTTGGAAAAGGCCTGATCTTTAGGGATATCCGGATATAAATACGTCAAGTGCTTCAAGTCATTGATCCGATCCGCGAGTCCTCTGATCTGGAAGTCACGAGAAGTGAAGGGTTGTAACATATAGGTCTCAATGCCTTCCTGTCCGTCTCCAATCCAGGCCACTGTCACCCCTCCCAACTCAGAATCACTATATCTTAAGAGAAAAGTTCCGCTCGACTTCTTGGACAGCATTTCCTCCGCCTGTCGGCGCCAAACAAATCCCATAACCGACCCATCGTTCCAAAGGCCGCGCAGGTGTTCGCGCGTGACCTTCAAAATGGCATAAAACCACTCCCAGAATGTAAAACTTCGCTCCGGGAGGGGCTCTTTACTGAATAGAGACCAACTCAGCAATTGATTGGACCAGTCCTGCAGATTCTGGTTTCTAAATGCCTTTCCCGCTAAAAATCGCAGATTGTCTTCACCCAAACCCCTTCCGACCGCAGCTTTGAATTTCTGGCTCAAGACTTCTCCGACTTGACTGAAGGGCACCTTATCTGGAACTGCGAACGGTGTCCTTCCCTATAGAATGGACAGACATGAAGAACATGAACACAATTGATAGTTGACATACGGGTGCAGCGAAGGCATTATCCCACGTGACGGTCGCCCAGGCGTGTGGCTCTTGGTTTCCATGTACTATAACCACAACAGGCAACGAAAGGGTCTGTTATGTCGTCGAAGATATTAATGAAAAACAGAACAATAAAGTGAAGATATCAGACATACCCAGACTTGAAACACCAGTTCCCCTCCGCCCACTTTAAACTGTGATTGGAAAAGTAGTGAAAACTTCTCGTCCATAACAGATTCCGTTCCCTTTTTCTCCGCGCGTTTTATTTTCCTTAACTGCATGTTTCTGAAGTGGACGGACAGCTGACGGCTGGCGCTGTGGTATTCCATAGTCCCGGAGTTGTTGAGGATCTCTCCGCTCGCTTCACCCATAGACACCTTATCTGTCTTCAGCATCGATAGAGCCTGTGATTCACTGATTATCGTCACCTTCACCTGTGGTGGAGTCATATGGACATTGAGTTTGCCGCCAACCAGTAGTCGGACAGTGGATGTGAACCGGGTGTTGGTCTTCATCACTTGCGGCGGCTGTTTCTCAATAATGAAAGTACTGGTGACTAAGTTTGATAACAAACTCGTGATCTGTTTGATCAAAGCCTGCAGTTGTTCGGTGTGACCCCCGGCCTGTTGGTTGGGCGGAAGGGGCAGATTAGAGCACATGTCCGCCAACCTCTTCATCTGTGTCCTATTAGCCCAAATCACTTCAGACAATACTTCACACCATTCTTGGATTTGATCCAAATTATTATCAAAAAGAACTCCATTTCCACTCAATTGTTGAGAGCGTTTCCAACGGATGAGCTCATCGTCGAGAACTCGCTGTTGGAGATTCTGGAGGACCGACAGAGTGTCGGTATGTCTTTGGATGAGAGAGACTCTCATTTGGAAGAGTTGTGCGGCCTTACACTTGAGGGCATTATCTAACGATTCTTTTTCTTTGTGCCATTTGTTGATGAGTTCAATGTTTTGGTTCTGTTGACAATTGAGTGATTGAATAGTCATTTGTCGCTTTTGGTTCTCCTGGTACTGAATGAAGAACTGTTCCTGTTCCTGTTGCACTCGACGCAACTCCTCTTCCGTCTCAATCGTCTGTTTCCTCAACTGATCCATTTGTTGAGTGATCTCTTGTTGCGGATCTCTTATCAATGGCTTCGTTTCGTGATTAGAGATATTCAAGTACTGAAACAAATGGCAAAGAGTTATATAGAATGGGATCAATCAATGGTTACATTCTGTGACTGTTGAATGATCTTGAGTTCGGTGTTGAGACAATGTTTGACCATTCGGACCAGTATTAAGGGGGTGTGGGAGTAGTTGAGTCTGAAATGCTGTGCTGTTTGACATAACTTGAATTTAGCGATGAAGTCGTCGTTCATTAGACCCGCTTTGGCCTCAATCTTGTCTATCAGTTCCGACACCAGTCTTGAGGCATAGGCCTCGAACTGGAGGTTGTCGGTGTCCACGTCCTTCCAGGGCTGCTCTTCTATCCAATCAGCTAAAGCACATCTGACCTCAATTGGGAACTGTTCGCCATATGTCATGTGGACCTGTTGTTGGGCCTCTTCAGGCAGTTCCTGCAGTTTCGCCCAAACGGACATCTCTTTCTCCATTCACTTTGATATCAACTGATATTTTAGTGGATTTTAAGGCAAATCACAGAAAATAATTGTCTGAAAAAAGACAAAACAAATGATTCAATGATTGGATGTGTTCTGAAGGACAAGACATAAGACATGCCTTTAATCAAAACAAACGCTTTTATTAACAAAAATAAATAATTCATTCATTAATGTGAACTCAAATAACATATTATTTGTAATATATTTGTAATAATTAACTCAATTCAAGCCATTAATGAGTTTTAGACTATTTTTGTCATTAATTCAATAATAAATTCATTTAAGAATTAAATATATTTTCAAAGTCTGACAAAAAAAACAAAATTTATTTTTAAATATATTTTTAATTAAAATGTTTGAAAAAGTATTAAATAATTGTTGACTTAAATGAAAAACATTGAAATAATTGTCAATAAATAATATAAAATACTTTTAATATTGTCTTTAATATAATAAAAGCGATTAAAATAGACTTACATTTGATTGCAATGAAAATGAGTGAAGAATTGATGTATTGTTTCATATCTGCCGTCGCTTTGGGTTTGAGTTGCGCTCAAAGTTTGCAATTCTTGGAACCGATGTTTTGATGTATGGCTTGAATGCCATTCCAACGAATGAGACTTCACTGCAATTCCTGGAAACGGAGGAAATTCACTGTCAGTTACACCACTCTATGAAATAGTGCACAGACTGAAAACGACTGTCCTATCAGTCTATGCTTTGGGAATCCACACAATTAAAGCAGAAATAATTTTGTCTTTTATTTTCATTTTGTATTCATTTGAATAATTTTAAATAATTTTAATCCATTGCTAACCATAAGTACAGAAACATTTTAATGACTAATGTGTATCAATATCCGAATACCCCCTGATTTCACGATTGATTCAAATGAGTATTAAAGCAAATGATATAATATTTGTTCAATTATTTAATTGAAATTCTTTATGAAAACTCAAAAACCAATGCATAATATATAACAAAATATTAGATTCACTTTAAGTTAATCTGTCTTTCAGTGCAATTAAGTCTATCTTTAAGTCATTTCATCATTCAATGAATGCAAATATGTTTCACATTTTCATTTGAAAACAAACTTTTAATTAAAAAGTTTTATAACAAATCCAATACTTGTTATAATAAATAGAAATATTTTTACAATATATTATATTTGTATTCATATTGTTATTAGAAATGAATTAACATTTAGTTAATTGTTTATTGAATTTGTTTTGAATTTCGTAATAAATTTCAATTAATATAAACTTTTTATAAAACTTTTACAAATTTTTATTTAAATATAACAATAAATGAAAAAATATTTAATAAACGAAAAGAAATAGTTTTGTAATAAAAGACAAAATGAATGAAAAGATTGGAATAAATAAAAAATAATTGTTTGAAACAAAAAATAATGAAATGAAGAAAAATGAATGAATTTTGGGATTTGTATGAAATGAATGTCAAAGCAATTCATTAATGTTTTTTAACAGCAGAGGATTTTTGCTTCAAATCTGACTTCTCTTTAGAGACTTCGGAACCGATTTTGCTTTTGTTGCCATCGGAACCCATTTTGCTTCTGAGGCTCGGAGAGGTGGACAGGGCTGAAGACGTGCCTTAAGGGGGTTTAATGACACAATTTTAGCTCAAAGAATACCCTTATAATTAAATAACTCACTCAATCCACTTTCAACATCGCTTCTAACAGCCGGTGCTCCGGATGATGAGGCCGAGGGTTCGTCTGTATAACACAATATTTACATTAAAGTTATGCTGACATTTGACCCCTTGTTATACCCTTTTTGTCTCCCTTTTTGGCACAACATATCAAACAAATGACAACAATAATTATGATAATAATGACCACAACTATGAGAATCCAAAGCCAATTCGAACCCTTTCCCTTTCCATCTCCCTTTCCCTTTCCTCCTCCTTTTCCATCATTTGTTGAATTTGTGTTCCCATTATCAGTGTTTTGTCCGTCGAGTGAATCACCTGAAGATGGTTTGCAATCATAGAATATTTTGGGTTCTTTGCACTGAAGGGAAGATAAGAAGAATAAGAAATTCAATAAACAATAGTTTAGACAAAGATTACATATAATGGCGATTGAGTCGGATCTTTGTAATCGTCTGTAGTTATGCACCACTTGTAGATCACAACTTTGCAGTTGTCTGAGGGCTCGGTATCGAGACATTCCTCTATGAGTGCAATCGTTGAGTTGAACTTATCTTTTGTTTTATCGGCTTTTTTGGCCAAAACTCCGAACAGACCTCTGAGGAAATGCTTGTCAGCGAGTATCCCAATAGCTACAGGAAGTGCACTCTGATTGCCTTTGTCCATTGCGTTGACACCTTTGAGAGCTTTCACTTCTATTTGTTTTTTCAAAACATTTTTTTCATGCCATTGACGAACAAAAACGACATCATTTTGTCCGGTGTGACCAAACGGATTGTAAGCCACCTGTGGTTTAAAATTGTCGTCTAATCCAGTGCCCGCTACAGAGCTTATGCCGATGTCGGGCAAACCTTTCGATTTATCGTTTTCGAAAACCGCCATTCCTTTCCAATCGGACTGTTTTTGATGAGATTTGTGTTAAGTTTATTCAAGAATTAATTTAAATATTCTTTACTTTCATTAATGCAATCAAATTTTCGGTCCATTCTTCGGAAGCGTCGCCTTTTCTGGCACTAAAAGCCAACGTAATCTCAGGAACTTCTGGCTTTAATTCATGTGCTTTTCCGGTCTTGAGCTGAAAAACTCCCGGAGCACCCGATGTCCCCTCATTGTCGACAGCGTGAAATTTTGTCTTTTTGCCCAAAAACCTCTGGGCCTCATCGAAGGGCTTGAACTCAACCTCAAAATAGTGTCTTTTGATAAAAATATAACACAAATGATTGCTCCCATTATTGGGGATATCCAGAGTAAAGTCGATTTTTCCGCCGTTTGCCTTCAATTTAGCACAATATTCAGCAAATTTGTCATCGGTTTGGCCTTCAATGGACAGTATGGTTGAGACCAATACAACTGTTTAATTGAAGTTATGATTAAAAAATTGTTTTAATTTATATATAAATGAATTCATTACTGAATAAACAAATGAAGATTTTGTTCAACATTTGTGACAAATCTTTTACTTCAGAAGAATTTGCTCTTAAATGAAGAAAGTGTTCAAAAATGGTTTCAAATATTTGATTGAATTCTTTGAGAATATTTTAAACTGAAATCTGCGCGAGCATTGAGTCTGAACTCCAGACTCTTGAGTCAAGTAATAAAATTTTCATTAATTTTTGAAATGATTTACAGTTTATATAAAATTATTTTGAATTTTAAAAATACATTGAAATGTGTTTCAAAGAATAGTGAGAATACAGTCGAGACCTAAAGAATAAAATCTGTAAAATGTTTTATTTTTTTGAAAAATTATTGAAATAATATTTGAATTGATTTTTAGAATTTATCAAAATAAAGAAATGAACCTTGGACAGTTGGTTTTAGAGCCAAATACAACATTTGCTTACATAAGGAGGAAATATAGTAACGAATGCTTTCCTTGACCTGAATTTCATTATTTCAGTTTATATTAATATTAGGGAAAAATTGTTTAAAATGTTTTGAATTTAAATATCTATTATTAAAATGTATTTTTATTTATCAAATTTGACAAAAATTTCTGAATTCAAACAAAATCTTTTTTCTAAAATATATATAAATAAATAAAATCAAAGATTAGATATGTTTTCAAGAATTTAATTATAATCAAAAATTTTTGATTTAATAATATATTTATTATAAACTAATTTAGAAATTTTGAATCAATTTTCAAATAACAAAATCTTATATTTTTATTGTTTTTAACAAAAAAAGTCAAACATTTCTAATAAGTTATTGTCTTTGTCTCAAATATATTATTATTTCACTTATTCCTCAAATGAATGAATAAATTTCTAATGAAATAAAGTTGACTTTCAATGCTATTGATTGCCATTAGACAAGACATTGGATCCATTGATGGCATGGTTTTGTTCAGACTTCAGATTTGGCGATTCTGAACGACTGTCCACTTGATATATATTGCAGTGATGGGAACCGTTTGGGGACTTGAGCTGACCTGCGGTCGGATTGAAGACAAGTACTGTCTTAAGAGATGCCACTTCTGTGGCCAGTCTTTGCAATTCACTTCTGAGCGCATAGTTTTCGGACTTAAGTATCGAATCATTTAAAACATTTCCGCTATTGTTGTTATCGTTAAAACTATTGGTATTGGCGTTAGTATTACTGATCACACAGTGGTTGGACGTAATGTCAGTCAACACATGACCGCACGTATCGCTACCGGAGTCACTGTCGGTGTTGTTGTTCTTTGCCTTATGTCTCAATTTGAAGGGCAGTGAAGACGTGTTTATCGAACCTAACGAACAGATTGGGAATGGGTTAGTATTGGGTCAAAACACATCGATTGGGTCTCTGTGTTGAACATACTCTGGGGTGAGTATGTAAGAGGTGATAGAATTGGGGTGAGTGTAGGCGCCGATACGATTTGATCAGACGATAACGAGGACTGGGATGTGGGGGACGAAGAAGACGAAGATAAATAGCTTGTCGTCGAATTACCACTTGAGTTGAGCTCAGCTTTTGGTCAGAAATCAGTTTTTACTTAATTTCAATAAAATCTTATCATTACTTGAATTCATAATATTAGAGAGAAGTCTATTTCGTCGACTCCTGCAGTTGTTGTCCGGCAATGATATCGAATCCGTGTCTACAAAAGCCTTATTCAACCAATCATTTTGTTTGAGGAAAAATATTTTTTCAAAATTAATTTCATAAGAATTCATATTATGTTTAATATTATATAAAAATTAATTAATTCTCAAATAATTTGTTTTCGCGTTATTTGTAATTTTTGGCTTTAGTTCAAAATTGTTTGAATTAGTTTAAGGAAAAATTCAAATTTTTGCACTTATTTATTGAAACCTTATATCAATTCTGTAATACATTTTTATATCATTTCTTTCAAACATAACATTAAATAAAACAAAATTAATATAAAATTAATGTTTAATAAGAGTTACGCAAAAATCTATTATTAGTTTTAAAGCAATTTATATCAAACTTATGATCAGTAAGTGTTCAATAGGCTCAGGGTTAAGAGTGTTTATTTATAAGACATTCATTGCATTTAAGGAAAGGATCATAAGGTAAGGCTATCTCAAAGTTGATATTTATCATTGAGAATGTATTCATTGAGAAGAACCCGTTCAGTCATTGAAGGAATTCTCAAACAAAAGACATTGAAGAAAAAAGTGATAAAAATCTTTAAATAATTTACATATCATTATAATTGTTAAGTATTTTGATCTCCAATCGATTGAAGAGAAAAACTCAAGTTTAGAGTAAAGTTGTAATAATTTTAGACATTTTTAAATTTAATGCAAAAATATTTTGATTTAAAAATAACTAAATATTGAATTTGTTGTAAAATATTGAATAATTTTATATGAAATTTGAATATAAATAAAGTTTTAAACAATTACTGAATTTATTTTCATTCAACACAAAGTGATAATTAATACTTAGAGTTAGAGTTATTTTTAACCAAATATATAGTAAACTATTTTGTGAAGGACTTTGTTTTTAAAGGCATTGAAGGGCTTCTTATTTGTCATTAATTTCTCGCTAACGAAATGATAAACAAATTTGGAAATACGGGAAATGAAAACTCAAATCAATTATTCATTTGTTTTTCATCAAATAATTCAATAAAGTATTCATTTTTAATAGATTTTTATGAATAAATAACTTGAATGCCATCAAAACATACCTGTGTTTGAGATAAACCAAACTTGTCTTTAATAGCGTAGAGTTCGGCCCGAAGTACAGAGTTTTCTCGGGTCAACTCTAACACCCGGGCCTCCAATACTATGTCGGATATTCTTCTTTTCTCTCGCGATCTGAAGAAAAATGTTTTTTTTTTAAATTTTTTTAAGCATTTATTAAATATTTTATTTGCTTTGAATTCAATATAATTAATGTTTTATTAATGAAAGGAATAATGAAATTGTTTTTCTCATTGTCTATATATTGAGCACAAAATATAACACATTTTGAATACAAATGATATTTATATGAAAATTGCGGCTCTTTTTTAATATGCAAAAAATGAGGTAATATTGGCTTTGTTGTATCCCTTGGTTATACCTATGATATATTGGATACTTATTCACAATCTACTGGTATTTGTTTGCATTGAGCCATGAGTTGACAAATAGATTCAATGTTTTAAAAGCGATGGCAATGAACTAATTAGAGAAGAGACAACTTTTCAGAGAATTCTCTCAACATTTGTGCAATGAATTAATCAATTGATAACAAACTGTTCGTTCAATGAAATTAATCGTCATTTTGTAAAGTTATATGAATTGCATTGAGTTGTGAGTTGTGTTCATGTCTTTCGAAGCATTGAATTTTGAATAATATCAATGAAAATCATTGATAAAACCCAAGCATGTAATGAACAGTCGTTTCCAGTCATTAACATTGAATTTATAATAAAAATCTATTCCTTATATCAAATGCAAAATCAGAGCAAACCATCAAAATTTTCAGATCCCAGTGCTTTGTGCAAATAAAACCCGGAACCCATCATAAAAATATTGTTTCATCACTTCATCTCAAATCTAATTATAACAGTTTTGTTAATTTTCCCTCATTTTGGACGTCTATTAACCAACTGTCCTATCAGTTGCAATTTTAAAATAATTAGCTCTCAATGAGAAATGAATTAATGCTAACATTAGGATAAAAAACGCAATACTTTTTCCGCAAACTTTATTACAATTATAATATTCAGGAAATGTTGAGTTTTGAACAAATTCTCATTTGTTTTCAATTGCTTTTTATAATAATTTTATTAAAAGATTATCTCTTTTTTGTCAATAATTTGTCTCTTTATCTCATTTCACATTAAATGACTTTTTAGTAAAACTTTAATTATATTAAAATAACTCATAACTAATAGTGCTGTAGAGCACAGGCACTTACCTCTTGGCCGCCTCGTTATTCCGTTTCCTCCGATCCCAATAACTGTCATCTTTTTTCGACTCCGGTATAAATTCCCGTTGTTTTCTGGAACTGACGATAGGGGTAGTGGACGACTGGCCAGGGACCATTATGCCGTTCAGGGGATACCCTGAGTTGGCAGTAGTGGGTGATCCTGAGCACAGGTATGCGGCGCCTGAACTCATAAACAGTTGTATTAAAAATAGTTTTATAATAATATGTGATATTATATACCGAGTGATGCCATGAGAGCACTGGCAGGGGGAACGGTATTAGCGATACTGAGATCAACAGGTGATGGACTCCAACGCGAGTGCGAGTGCTTCAGTAGACGAAGCTCAGGATCGTCTGAGTTTTCCATATTATTAACCTTAATATCGTTTAAAACAATTATTTTATAAATAAATGTGTGTTTGAAATGAAGACAAACGCATGTGAAGAGTAGGGCACGTGAATATGGGAACGGGTGGTAAAGCACGTGTAGGTTCGGTAATTCGGCAACACTTCTACATAACTATTACTTAAACTTTTCAATAAAAAAGTGAATTTTAGGATAAATAAAAAAATAAAATATTTTGTTCAAACTTTTTATCCTTATATCCAATCAATGTCTAAACGATTCACAAAACTATTTGAACTCACAATAGATTTCGGATATTTTGTAACTTTTTTTATAATATTTCACAAATTGATTCACAATTGTATTCATGAATAACAAGAATATATGATAAAAATGATTTGAGTTTATTTTGTCTCATAAAAAGCTAATAAAAGTTATGCGAAATAAGGGTTAATGAAAAGTAAGTTAAGAATGCGTTGCAAAAAGTGATACAAAAAGTGTGTAAATATAAGTCAATACAATATAATGTCATTCAATTGAGAGACAGAGAGTGAGAGAGTATTACTTACTTTGGAGAACAACAACATCGCTGGCAGTGCTAACAGTGCTTCCTCTGGCACTTTCACTGCAAGTGTGACTGTGACCTAATTTGCGGTAATACCAGTGCTGGGCCTTGTGTTACGGCAACAGCAATGAGTCTCAAGATCACTGTTACAGCACAACCACTACAACACTGCACAGTAATGCTAATAATGAGGTCAGGGGTGATGCAGATCTGCTAAGTGGTACAAGGTTAACTGCACCAAAGGTCCTTCACATAATACGGAAGGGAATTGTAGGGAAATTTACTTACACTTACACAACCACTCCATCCATACCTCCCAATGATCTTATTGTCAACTCTTCACAACTCTTCACAACTTCTTCACCGAAAATACCACTAATGATAAGTTTTAGCGACACTTCCGACTCATTCGTGACTCACAAACAGACCCGGAATCAGATTCTGTGCCAACACTTGAGGAAAAGTCGTTTTTTTTGTGGCGAATTGTTGTTTGATTTGAACAAAAAAAGTCACACTTTTCTCGTCAACAGTAATATCGATGAAGTAATACAAAATATTACTTATATTTGAGTGGAATTCATCAAAAACACAACTTATCGCACATTACTATTATTAGGGGAATGTTAGGCAATGTGTGGGTTCTGATGAGCACAAGAATGCATGCGTCGAAACAATGTATATTTAGATCACAACCACTACACCAAACGGTATGGCATTACATAATAATGAGTAAAAGCAAATCGAGTAATAATAGAGATACTACACATACTACACGTGCGGCGATCAGCACGTGATTATATCTACAACTCTCAGGGTCGTGGAGTATATGTCGTTCCAATCAATACGCATACAAAACAATATACAGTTTGACTCAACGTAACTAATGGTCAGTGTTTGAGACCATCGACTCTTCACTATATCTCAAACAATCAATAATTTCAACTCAAAAATGATTGAAATTAATGTCAAAAGCGTTTCAAACGAAAAATATTTCTAATGAAAAACTTATTTCTTTAAAGGAATAAAAAAATTGAAAAAATAGTGAAAATTCTGTGAACTTTTATTTTTATATTAGTTTGAAAAGCCCTGAATATAAGTGAGCGCTCGAGCCTTGACATAATAACTGTGAGCGACGGCCGACCCTCTGATTACAGACTAAAGCAAATGATCCCAATTGTGATGATAGCGATCGTAAGGGAATTGCTTTCGATGTCGTCCACTATTAAAGTTTGAGTTCAATTACTTTTTTATTTTTCAATAACTTTATGTAAATTTCTTTTGATTCAAATATTTGGACAAAAAAATCATTTTTTATTGAAATCTATTACAAAAAAAAAACATAAAGAAGTGATAATAAGAGACGGAACCGTTTGTGAGTACTAGAGATATAGATTATATTGCATGTATGAAATACAACCTGGATCATATCGTAACTGTGATTCAACCTATTTTTACGCAACTTTTGTTTATTTAATTTGTAATTCCTGTCGTCAAAGAATGTTCCAGTTTTTGCATTTTTATGGCTTAGAATATAATATAATATTATTTCTCTCTTTTTATTACATATGATATGAATATTGAGTTCAATTCAATTGAAATAATCAAATGAATTGTAAAATAGTGTCAATCTATTATTGGTTTCATTTTCTTCATAACTATTATCTTTAATATGAATTGAATCACATTTTTATGATTTCGTTTCAAATGCAATATAACATAATGTAATGTATGTCCAACACATCGACACTTATCTCTCATTCAATGCTAAATATCATTAGATAAGCAAAACTGTTAACAAAATATGCAATTAATATGATTAGAGAAATGCCTTTCAATTCAATCAATGAAAACAAAAGTTATTGAAACATGAATGGAGTTAAACAAGTTATGGACGGAAAGTAGGCTTTGCTCTATCGATGCAGTGGTTATTAAGTGATATTATGAACCGATTTTTAAAGAATACTAAAACGTAGTTAATTGTTGAGATGGGCAGTCGAAGCCCTGCCCACAGT